>JASTWK010000626.1:0-101949 GCA_030770225.1 Temnothorax unifasciatus
AATACTATCTACTCACAGCGAAACGCCGAGAAGTATCACGAGCTAATTCGGCGTCGAGAGCGATTGTAAGACTTTAAGCGGTTTTCACGAGCGGTGTTTCTCAGCGGATGTACTTTTGCAAGAAGAGCGTTTTTCGGCACGGTGGCGAGCCTTTTATAATCTCTGAAACGAGGCTCCCTCCGGGGTGATCGCCACTAATTTTGAGAGCGTAATTGGCTATTGGCGGCCTACGTCATCGCTTACGTCACGCTACGTCACGGTTGTCGTTTGAAGTGATCGTTGCGTGTTTTCGGAAGCTGTTTATAGCGTGGATCTTTCCTTTGTTTAAGAGCGGTTGCTTGACTTTGTCAGGACGACTGGTCGGCCGTGGCCGTGTTATTGTAACGTTAGCGAATGTTCCGGAAATAACCGAAAAGATCCACGCTATATTTGATGCGATAATTACATGCGATTTCTCATGTTAGCGATTTCTGATGTTAGCCGATGAACCACGCGCGATTTTCCTGGTGCTTAATTGCAGTCTCAAACAATTACTTTTTATTAAAGATTGTTCATTCAATTTTACGGAAGAAGAATAATTCTCTTTCTCTCATTATGTGATCTAAAATTTCTGAAACAAAATAGCAAAATAGCAAGGGTTTTATTGATTTACAAATATAAGATTTCTACTGTATATGAAAATTGATTAACATATGTTACATACTTTTCAAGACGGGAAGATTCTGCCACTGGAAGTACACTTTTATTTGCATGTTGTGTATGTTGGTCATCGTTCTGGAAGAGAACAAAATAATGTAGAAATGTATAAAAATATACTTTCAAATATTCTGTAATGTACTATATTTATTAAATATATCTTGAAATATTAATTATTTACATTATTGTTTTAGTTCTATCAATTTCTTACTTTAAAAGACTGGGAGATCCTGCCACCGGAGGAACGCTTTTGTTTTGTATGTTGTGTATGTTGGTCATCGTTCTGGAAGAAAAAAAATAATCTAAAAAGGTAATAAAATATTAACTTTTCGAATATTCTGTATATAATATATTAATCTCAAATATATCTTAAAATATTCAATTATTTGCATTATTTGTTTTACAATTAAAGCAATTTAAGTAGTTTTAAATCGACCGTGACTGGCAATATATAACGTCATTTCGATATGAACATTAGAAAACCGTGAGCCAACTTGGTTTGTCGGATTCACACAGCACTTTTCGGATTACATCGAGACATTATTAATTTCGACCAAGGGTTTTGATCCGTTGATGTAATTTTTAAGTTAAATAGTTTAATTTTTTATTGCGAAAAAAATGTTACCCCAGCCATTTTTTTCGCAATAAAAAATTAAACTATTTAACTTAGAAATTACATCAAACCCTTGGTCAAAATTAATAATGTCTCGATGTGATCCGAAAAAGTGCTCTGTGAATCCGAAAAACCAAGTTGGCTCACGGTTTTTCTATATTCATATCGAAATGACGTTATATTTTGCCAGTCACGGTCGATTTAAAACTACTTAAATTGCTTTAATTGTTATACAATATACTGGCGAAAGAAATTTATTATTCTGTTTATTATTTGTTTTAGTTCTATCAATTTCTTACTTTAGAAGAATGGAAGATCCTGTCATCGGAGGAACGCTTTTGTTTTGTATGTTGGTCATCGTTTTGGAAGAAAAAAAATAATGTAAGAAAGGTACAAAAATATACGAATATTTCGAAAACATTCGAATATTCTGTAATGTACTATATTAATAAAATATATTTTAAAATATCAATTATTTGTGTTATTTGTTTCTTGTTTTAGCAATCAAATACTTTATATAACATACTTTTATTTTTTTCAAAACATACGCTTTATTATCCTAATTTCTGTATTACATTTTATACTTACACATATTAATCGTACCTTCTCCTTTTAACAAATCGTTCTAGGAATTGCATATTGTCGAAAAATTTCAAATGTTTTTTTTATGCTCCCACTTCCAGTGGTCGTTTCTTCTTGTCGTTGCTTTTTTTCACGTGAATAACGCTCTCTCAGTCGCATCCATCTAGATTGGACACTCTTCCACTAGCAATAAAAAAATTACATTAACTCATACATACATAATTTACAAAGAAACTTATTTTGTTAAATTATTCAAAAATAACCAATAAATAACCAATCACAAATCATTCATTAGTTTAACTATTTGTTTGTAAGAATCTTATTTCATCAATGTTTAATCAAATTTCACTACGGTTGCTTCCAGCAAGAGACACAGGCGACATAGATGAAATACACAATGTTTGACACAGTGCTTTCTAACAATGATACAACATGACACAAATATACCACAGTTGAAAAGCTAAGTAAACTTGTGTCGTGTTGTGTTGTGTTGTAGGAAAGCACTGTATTAAATAATGTATTACTTTATGTGTCTATCTATTGCTGGAAAACAAATGATATAAAATTAATCAAATTTTCAAGTTAATACATAATATTAGTTTTAACAATGAACTCATTTCAATTAGTACAATTTTATTGATTAATGATTTTTCTTTAAAAATCTAAAAATAAGTTAAAATAATAATATAATTGAATAAATACTGAAAAAAGGCATATCTACCTGTCCATGGTCATGATATTCGCTATTTCTACTTAAGCATTCTGTTTTTTAATGCTATCTTTAAAATCAGTCAGTTCCTTATTGTATAAATAAGGATGGTCACGCACTAAAGAGATCAGTAAAGCATCACCACTCATTTCATTTCTACTCTCCTCGACATTATCAAAATCATCGTCATCATCTTGATATTGTGAATCATAATAATATGAATCATGGTCCATTTTTCTATCAATATGAAATACATATATATAATTTAATATCAGAAAAAGAAATAATTTTATGATAGTCAAGTAATTTTTATCTAATATTAATAAAGAACATCTAAACATACATTCACAGATATGTTCCGAGGAGGTTAGAAAGGTTAGAAACGGAACTAGCAGGTTCTTGTACGTAGTACGCGGCACTTCTCTTCGCACAATCCACAGCCTGCACAGCCATAAAAATTCATTCTTACGTATTTTTCGACCCTTTATGCATTGTTCTTTATGCACAATGCAAGGTCCTTGGAACGAGGAGTGGGGATGGAAATAAAGGATTCTGATTAGCTTATTTCTTTATGCATTATGCGTTATGCGTTATGGAAAAGTGTGTGCTCCCCGCTTAAGACTCATCACTACCACACAGATGTTGGACACATAACGCATCAGGCTCGGTACTTATTGTTCTAAGAACAACATATTGCATCATTATGCCAGGTAAGTGTATGTATGTGTATTTATTGTGTTTCCCCACAGGATTACAAGGCGTTTTTTTTTATGAGGAACGTACCCAACCTCTTACAAAAATCAAAAATAAAAAACAAAAAACAACAAAACAAATCAATCAAAACTCAAAAGAAATCCAGTTCTAAGAGCAGAAAACAAAAAGTGCCTGGGCAATTGCGACCTTACGATGTTTACTATTACCCTCCCTCCCCCTCTTCTTCATCAGCTTTCCCCTGACTCCGTCCTTTGTCCTCCCTCCTTCTCGACACGGCTCTCTTCTATTTGCCCATTTTCTCTTTCCCTTATCCCCCATATCTCGTCCGAGTCCATGAGGAGTTTCTCCTCCATCCCTTTGTTATTCGTCCTCCTCCGATCTCCCTGTACTCCTATGTACCTCTAGTCTCCTTTCCATTCTCCCTTCTCTCTCCTCTCTCTCCCTATCCCTCCTTTCCACTGACTTGTCCTCATGTATCTTTACTTCTATGTCACTCCCTGCCCTTCTCCTCGCCTCCAAGACCCGCCATTTCTCCTCCTCATCTCTCAGCTTCACCAAAATTGTAAGCCATTCACCCCTCTGCCCCACTACCTTCACCTCCCTTACCACTACCTTCACCTTCAGCCCTTCCGTGAAGAGCTTTTTTACCTCCTCCCAACTAGACTCCTTGCTTCCCCATTTCGTCTTCTCGACCCTCAGAATCACATTCCTCTTTCTCACTCGTCCTCGTTCTTTTTCGCCCTCACCTGCCCACCATTTTCTCTTCCCTGCCCCGCTCTCCTCGCTCTCCTCCCTCTTTCTTTTACCTCCACTTTGTTCTAAGCTTTCCACCTTTCTCTCCAATCTTCTTACTTTTTCCTCCAACTCCTCCATCCTCTCATCCTTCCTTCTATCGTCTTCTTTCCTCTCCTTCAGTATCTTCCTTACTTTCTCTTCCGCGATCCTATTCATCGTCTCTGCAATTTTTCTCCCCTCACTCTCCATCCTGGATGATCTGTAACATGAACTTTAAATTACTCCCCTCTCTTTTACTCAACCTTCCTCTCCCTCTCCTCCCTCTCGTCCTTCTCTCCTACCCTCTTCACCTTTTCCCTCCTCTAACTCCTCCAACTTCCCTTTTCCTCCCCTTCTTTCCTCCTCTAGCTCTATCACCCAATCCTCTCCTCCTCCTTCCTTATCCAATACCCATCCCACCGCTTCCTGCCAACTACCTTCTCCTGATTCCCATCTCCTACATTCTTCCCACACATGCTCCCACGTTTCCTCCCTATGTTCACATAACCTACATTTCCTCTTCTCTTCCGTTTCCCAGTATCTGCTCTCTCTCATCTCACTCCCTAATCTGAATCTCGCCACCCTGCTCCATTTACTCTCTCCCCATCCCTTCTTCAAATATCCCGGTATACCCTTTTTTTTATTAGCTTGTACCACTTATTATAATCTGCTTCCTCAATCTTTTCCCATCTCTAGGGCCCGGACGTTCGGGCACGGAGCCCGGGCACGAGCCGAGAACCGCTGCGCGCTCGCCCCCCACCATCGAGTCCGATCGCCGAGCGTCGCCGATAGTCCAGTCAAATTAGACATTTGAGCTCGGAAGTGAAGAGAGATTAGTAAAACCTTTTTAAGGTTGTTGGGGAGATGTAGAAGAGCTTATTTCTGAGTTGTCGGGTTAATCGGACCAATGGGTTTTTAAGGGGGGGAGGGGGAATGAAAAATTTTGTTTTTTTGCAATAACTCGGCGAATTTTGACCGTACATGATTTTTTAACCCCTCATTTTGTAGCTCTTTTAAAGCCCTACAATTCATTTCGTGAAGACTCTAACTTAAAATCAATATTTGTCGAGTTCTAGCCGGTAAAAGTGGGAAAAAATGTATTTTGTCGCGGTTTTTTGCGTTTATCTCGTTTCCATTAATAGATAGAAATGTGCCGCCACTGACAAAGTTGTAGGGCTTGAAGAGACCTACAAAATGAGGGGTCAGTCGTTCAGATTCGTTAAAAAATTGAGCCCAGGAAAGTCTCTGAAAGTCGCGCTTTCAACGCATGGCCCGAGTCCCGAACGCACTCGACTCGACACGCGCCGCGCGCCGGCGACAATCGGCGACGATCGGCCACGCGTTAAAAGCGCGACTTCCAGAGGCTTCCCTGGGCTCAATTTTTAACGAATCTGAACGACTGACCCCTCATTTTGTAGGTCTCTTTAAGCCCTACAACTTTGTCACTGGCGGCACATTTCTATCTATTAATGGAAACGAAATAAACGCAAAAAACCGCGACAAAATACATTATTTCCCACTTTCACCGGTTAGAACTCGACAAATATTGATTTTAAGTTAGAGTCTTTACGAAATGAATTGTAGGGCTTTAAAAGAGCTACAAAATGAGAGGTTAAAAAATCATGTACGTTCAAAATTCGCCGAGTTATTGCGAAAAAACGAAATTTTTCATTCCCCCTCCCCCCCTTAAAAACCCATCGGTCCGATTAACCCGACAACTCAGAAATAAGCTCTTCTACATCTCCCCAACAACCCTAAAAAAGTCACTAATCTCTCTTCCGAGCAAAAGCCTTTTTTTTGTCTAATTTGACTGGACTACGATGCGTCGCCGGCGACGTTCGGCGATCGGACTCGATGGTGGGGGGCGAGCGCGCAGCGGTTCTCGGCTCGTGCCCGGGCTCCGTGCCCGAACGTCCGGGCCCTACCCATCTCTCTCTCCTTTGTTCTTCCTTATCCCCTCCAAACAGTTTATGAAACCATTCGTCCCCGTCTTTTCTCAATCTTTCCAGATCTTTCAACTCTACTCCTCTGTCTTCAAAGAACTTTCCTTTTTCTGTCTCCCAACTTGAGCCTGCTTTCCCTTCTTTCTTTCCCTTCAACTCCTCCCAGCATAGCCTCGCCAGTTCATTCCTCTACCCTCCTCCAATTTTTTTTCGAATCTCCATGCCCTCATCCTTGCCCTCCCTCTTAACTTCTCCCTTTGCATCTCCTCCCTAACAAGATACCACGGCGTTCTCCCATCCACTCCCAACACCCATATGATATACCTCTCTTCCATCCTTTCCATTCCTTCCCTTTCTTCCCATCCCCATATTTCCGCTCCATATCCCATTACCGTCCACACCAGTCTATCGAAGAGCCACAATCTTTTTCCCCAGTTTCTCTCAAATCTTCTCTTCCCTATCCCCCAGACCTTCCCCATCACAGCCGCCGCCTTCTTGACCCTTTCCCTTACCTGCGCTTGCTGTCCTTCATTCTTTTGAAACATGTATCCTAAATATCGAAATTCCTTTACCTCTCCTAATTCTTTTCCTTCCCATCTGCACCTTCTCTTACTGTCCCTTCCTCCTCCTTTCCTAAATCTCATTATTTTTGTTTTTCCCACGTTCAGCTCCAATTTTTTCCTGCTTAGATACCCTTCCAGTCTTTCCAACATGCTCCTCATTTGATCCTCGTTCTCCGCCATTAACACCACATCATCCGCATAAGCCAAAGTATACACCCTCTTACCTCCTAACGTTACTCCTCTCCATTTAACTCTGCCCATTTCCAGTTTCATATCCGCCAATAGCACGTTAAACAGCAGCGGGTTCAACGGGCACCCCTGTCTTACACCTCTTCCCGTCCAGAACTCCTCTTCCATTCCGTCTCCTACCCTTACCCTGCTTCTCGTCTCCCTTAGAATCTCCTCCGTTCTCCTCACCAGCCCTTCCCTTACTCCCCTTTCTCTCATTGATTTTATTAGGACTCCTCTGTCCACCGAATCGAACGCCTTAAGGTCCACAAAACATACTATCAATTTTCCCCCATTCTTTTCTAACCTTCTGTTCATCAAGTAGTTCAGCACATAGATGTTATCTATTGTTCCCATCCCCTTTCTAAAGCCTTGTCTGGTTCTGTGGTACTATTCTCTTCTCCTCTATCTCCTCTCTTAACCTCTCGGCCAGAATGGCTGTATACACCTTATATAAAGATGGCATTATGCCAGGTAAGTGTAGTGTTTCTTTCTTATGAAGGATTATTAGAGACAAAATTTTTTAGTGGATGCCGAATCGTCGTCGTACGTCGAACATCTGACTATATGCAGGAATTACATATAACGTTGTTGTGGGCTAGAAACTTGACGACGCAGGGTCGCGTGATCGTTATTTCTGATTTACATCAATAACGAGTGATTTGAGATTTTGCGTGTTCGACTTGGATTCTTGATTCCGACCGTTCACAGACTTCGTCGCCGACCGTTGTTGGTTGCGTCGTTAATTATTGGTTCGATTTTTTGATGTGGTCGGAAACATTTGGGACAGAATATATGGGCCGTATTGACCTCCATCGGGAGGCAGGAGTCCGAGCAAAATAAAAATAAGAAGAAGAAAAAGTGGGCTAGTCGTGCATAGAGGTTAGGTAACCGCGCAGTTACATTAGTCTCTATATGACAATCATGATTGCTTATTTGTTACGATAATTAGTAAAAATTGATGTTTTATAGTGTTTTTGTGTTTTGTATTTTAGATTAGGAAGGTGGAAGTTAATTCAAAAGACTCTCTCAATATTATTATAGACGTCAGATATATTTTATAACGAACATTAGCAATGTCCGGGGAAAAAACTTGTCGGTAAACGTCAAATTCAAAAAAGGCACAAATATCAGTAAATAATTCGGTAGAAAACATATCGAATGATGACTTTTTGGAAGAGGGGACATCGCATGATCTTGCAACTGTTCTTTTCTTCTCCCTAAACACAAGTTCTTCTCGTGCTTTTTTGAGTGATGAATCTGTAACCTTCTCTTCAATTAATAACTATGCTATGGATTTTACAAATGTAGTATTAACTCCGACAAAAATGGCTGAAATTTTCAGTGATTGTATTGATAGTAGTTTGTCAGAATCAAATCAAGAACCAGACAGTGATTGTATTGATAGTAGTTTGTCAGAATTAAATCAAGAACCAGATATTGAGCCATTAGTTGTACGCCTTCGAAGATGGTATTGTTCTTCGCGTGTTAATTTGACTCAGCTGAAAATGTTGCTAACTGAACTTAAGCCTGATCATCCTGACTTGCCTTCAGATCCACGGTGTATAGTGCAAACACCAGTCTATGTAAATATTAAACCTTTAAATAATGGTGGTTACGTTCATGTTGGTATTAAGCACGGGCTCGTGAAACGTATGGAGAGTGGAATTAAACCGAATTGTTTACAGTTAGATATAGATATAAATATTGATGGCCTGCTAGTCTCCAAAAGCAGTTCTGTTGATGTTTGGCCCATACTAGGTAGATGTATTGGATTATATGACTAAAAACCATTTGTGATTGGCCTTTTCTGTGGATCTGGTAAGCCGGAACCATTGGATTCGTATTTGACGGATTTTATTGATGAACTTAAAGCACTTCAGAATGATGGTATTAAATACAGTAATCAAGTGTTCAGAGTTTTTGTTCATTGTTTTATTTGTGACGCACCAGCTCGTGCATACTTAAAGTATATCAAGTTTCACACGGGCTATAATGGATGTGAGAGATGCATACAAGACGGTGAACATGATGATGTGAAAGTTTGTTATGATCCCAAATGTTCAACTGCGAGAACAGATGAACATCTTTTAATCTTCAAACGGACGAAAGCCATCATACTGGTGTGTCTCCACTTACTGAATTGTCTATTAAGTTTATTACGCAATTTCTTTTGTGTTCTATGCACTTGGTGTGGGAAGGAGTGACGAAAAGATTTGTTAGCTACTCATAAATCGCTATATTGCAGTGACGGAGTGCTGCCGAGAGCGTATGGACTCCCTAAAATTCACAAGCCTAATTGTCCGTTCAGATTAATTATATCGTCAATTAATAGTCCTTTGTATGATCTGGCCTCTTTCCTCCACCGAATAATGTTCAAGAGCTTCCCGACGGCTCATAGCCATGTGAAGAACAGCATTGATTTGGTCAAGGAACTCGCAAACATACATGTAAACGACGGCTTTAAATTAATCTCATTAGACGTCGTTTCTCTTTACACGAATATACCTATTGAAATGGTATTAGACAGCATATCCACGAGATGGAATTACATAGCTAAAAATTGCAAGATCCCTAAATCTGAGTTTTTCATCGCTGTTAGGTTAGTATTAAATTCAACATTTTTCATTTTCAACGGGAAAATTTACCAACAAACCTTTGGCGTCCCCATGGGTTCTCCACTTTCCCCCATAGCAGCCGACATTGTGTTGCAAGATTTGGAAACAAAAGCTCTCAGAATCTTAAAATACATTCCACCATTTTACAAAAGGTATATTGATGACATCACTCTTGCTGCGCCTCTCGCTTCACTTCAGCATACTTTGGATGTCTTTAACTCTTTCCACCCCAGGCTGCATTTCACCATAGAGGTGGGGGCAGACGACACGCTCAATTTTTTGGAGATTACTATGATATTAAATAACAACAGATTAACCTTTGATTGGTACCACAAACCAACCTTTTCTGGGAGGTATTTAAATTTTTTGTCGCAGCATCCGAGCTGCCAAAAAAGAGGAACGGTTATAGGCTTAATCGACAGAGTATTTTGGCTATCTCATCCGTCTTTTCACGCAAAAAACTTTGGACTGGTCATTGAAATTTTACTGAATAATTGTTACCCGTTACGATTCATTTTCGGTGTGTTGCATGATCGTCTCAAATTTTTGTTTAACATAGACTCTAATGCTATTCACACACAGAATGAGAATGAAGCGGTTCCTTTTTTTACTATTCCTTACATTCCCACGATAACTGAACAATTCAAGAACATAACCAGGGATCTGAAAGTGAGATTATCATACAATAGCTTAAACAAAATGCGAATTTTCATAAAAGCTCACAAGGATATTCTCCCACAATCCAAGCAAAGCAACGTTGTGTACAAAATTAATTGTAATAATTGCAACGCCTCGTATGTAGGCCAAACGAGCAGACAATTACATACAAGAATTAAGGAACACCAAAACCACATAAATTGGAACACATCAAATCATTCTGTTATAACAGATCATAGAATAGCATTAAATCATAACTTCGATTGGGACAATGTTGAAATTCTAGACAATGAATCGTATCTTTATAAACGCTTAATTTCTGAAATGCTGTGCATTAAGAGACAGGAAAATGGACTAAATTTGCAAACGGACACGGAAGGATTACCGGAAACTTATTTTAGCGTTATTGACAGGCTATCAAAAATTTAAAGACACCCGTTACGAATGTTGTCCCCACCATGACTTATATACACAGCGCTCTTATTATGTTAACCTTCTGAATTTTACCTACGCTCACTCGCTCACGACATGTCAGAGTAACAGGCTCATTTAAACTCAGCGTCTTACCGTTTTTGTAATGCTCCGTAAGTAAGAAATAGTTTTTAGAATATTAACACACTGCGTTCTTTTATCTTATTGCGACTCCGTTTTCACGTTTAGAAAGGACAATCGAATCTCGCTTTTCTACATGGTCTTTCAACCTGAGAGTTAAACGTCGAAGATACGATCTTTTGCGAGCATGTGCACAACGGCATATCCTGATGGACTACCGAACATCCGTATGACTTTAATATCATTTGACTGCGTCTTTTTACCAACTTATTTTTGTTATCGTGATTGACTGTATTTTATCGTTGAAATTTATGTATATTATCACACGCTGAAGATGACACAACGAAAGTGTCGAAACGTCCGGATTTAACTAATATATTTTATCATTGACTATGTTCGATTGCGCATTATTTACCGCGCGTGGCTCCAATTGCCTCTATCACTCCCTTTTATTTGATTTACTCAGGAGAGCCTATATATTTTGTTTATTTTGTTAGCTATCTTACACTAAAAGCTAAATCAGGAGCAAAATTGAGAGCATCAGACACAAACAAAATTTGGGGTCTCCTGGAGAAGTTTCATACTTTTATCCCAAGAGAGTTTGCTCGCAAATCTCGTTCTCTACACTACGCTGCCCGATAGAAAGCGACTGAACATCGATTGTTCCTACTATATACAGGGGTAGTTGCTCTTAAACAAGTACTTTCACAGGAGTTGTATGATCTTTTTCTTTTGTTGCATGTGGCTGTAAAGATAGTTTCTTGTGAACAACTTGTGAAGAAGCAGGCTTCTGTTGACTTTGCAGAAAAACTTTTTGCAGCTTTTGTTAAACATTGTGCCAACGGTGTCCAACGGTTTTTGGACCTGGATTTGTGTCGTACAACATTCACAGCTTTCTGCATTTATGTGAAGATGTTCGTCGTTATGGTGTAATAGAAAATTTTCGGGGTTTCCATTTGAGAATTATCTGGGAGTGATCAAACGTTTAATTCGGTCTGGTGCAAAAGTTCTCCAGCAGCTTGCTCGACGACTGGCTGAAATGGACTGGTTGTATGATCTTCAACAACTTCCACTCACGTCCTGGTTGCCTTCAGGCTACAATTCATCCACAAATGAATATAACACCGTGTCTAACAAAAATTTCACTTTATCCACCAATTTAAAAGACTCATTTTTTTACTCAAATGGGAATGTTGGACAAGTAAAAAAAATTCTTAAATTTGAGAACAGAATTGTTTTGATTGCTGACGTTTGTAATGATATTCATGATTTCTTTCAGAATCCAATTAAATCTAGCAAGGTCATCTGGAAATTTGATAGTTTGAGTCATCGAAATGTTCCTGTTTCACTGGAAACAGTTTGTGGGAAGTGTATAGTTGTTCCATTTGGAAATGAATTTATTGCTCTCAGATTGCTTTATACGTTTTAAAAGCAGTACGCTGTTAATATTACACGAGTTTTTTGTTTGGTTACTTGTGAGCTTAGTCCTTTGCAGAGATGTTGGGTCTTCTTTATTTGTTCTTTTTTTTTTTACTTCCTCTTGGTGTCGTTTTTGCTTAAGGACACTTGTGGGATATTTTTGAAACTTTTGCGGCCAGTTTTACGTCCTGAACTATCCTGAACATAAATAACACTAGTTTACAGCCAAAATGTACATTCAATGCCACTATTTTTTTCCTATGTATTTTGGCCCGCTAAACTCGAAAATCACCTAGAAAAATTTTTGTATGGATAGGTTTTCGAGATATAAATTTTTGAATTTTTTTTTGGAGATAGCTTCACATTTTAGGCCATATCTCGACTTAGAAACGTACGATTGGGTCGCACAAGCTCTCATTGTAAAGGTAATCGAATGTCGAACAATCGCGTCTCACATTGTTTTCCAATCGGTTCAGTAGTTTCAGTGTTATGGACCAAAATATATGAGAAACGTCGATTTTTTGGGGCAAAATAAAAGTAGAAAATTCACTCTATCGCCATGTAAAAATAGAAAACGTCAAATTATGTCCAGTTTCTTATTGTTTACGTGTAGGTCGTACTTTTACGAAGAAAACTAGCTGTTGATGAAGAAAATCTATGGATAAATACCGGAGTTATGAGCAATTGAGTGAAGGTACAAAAAATCAAATTTTACTCTGTTTTTGTATTTTTCCCTTATTTATATAGAAAACGTTTCAATATTACATGCGTCGATTAGAAATAACACTAATGTACAAAATAAAAAAAATTTTCTGTACATTCAATGCCACTATTTTTTTCTTATGTATTTCAAGATATAAATTTTTGGATTTTTTTATATTTTTTTCGGAGATAGCTTCACATTTTAGGCCATATCTCGAGTTAGAAACGTATGATTGGATCGCACAAGATTTATTTTAAGTTTAGTTAACTTAAGTTAACTTAAAAAAAACTCCGAAAAAAACAAAAAAAATCCAAAAATTTATATCTTGAAATACATAGGAAAAAAATAGTGGCATTGAATGTATAGAAAAAATTTTTATTTGTACACTGGTGTTATTTCTAATCGACGCATGTAATATTAAAACGTTTTCTATATAAATAAGGGAAAAATACAAAAATAAAGTAAAATTTGATTTTTTGTACCTTCACTCAATTGCTCATAACTCCGGTATTTATCCATAGATTTTCTTCATCAACAGCTAGTTTTCTTCGTAAAAGTACGACCTACACGTAAACAATAAGAAACTGGACATAATTTGACGTTTTCTATTTTTGCATGGCGATAGAGTGAATTTTCTACTCTTATTTTGGCCCAAAAAATCGACGTTTCTCATATATTTTGGCCCATAACACTGAAACTACTGAACCGATTGGAAAACAATGTGAGACGCGATTGTTCGACATTCGATTACCTTTACAATGAGAGCTTGTGCGACCCAATCGTACGTTTCTAAGTCGAGATATGGCCTAAAATGTGAAGCTATCTCCAAAAAAAAATTCAAAAATTCATATCTCAAAAACCTATCCATACAGAAATTTTTCTAGGTGATTTTCGAGTTTAGCGGGCCAAAATACATAGGAAAAAAATAGTGGCATTGAATGTACAAAAAAATTTTTTTATTTTGTAAACTAGTGTAATTATATTTATACTGTTTTTAATTTGTGCGATGTTTTTTGTTCCTAATAATTAAGTACTCTCTGTTATTGACATTATAAAAAACATAAATTATTTAAAATAAATTGTACTCCAGAACGTATCTATAAATTGAGAAAATGATATTAGATAATTTTTAATTTATGAAATTATTATTGAATTATTAAATGACGTTAGTAGTGCCATGATTTTAATTTACGTAGATCTGCTTATTAAAATTATATGCATCTCGAATGAAAAAACGTGCATCTCTAATTAATGACAAAAATATTAAGTACTGTCGACATGATTCGTACATTAGGTAGGTGTCGTTTTGTGATGCAGATTTTTGGATTTTGGTCTGCCGTTTTTATTGTCAGCAATAGTTAAGTTGTGTGCACAAACGATATAATTAGATTTTTTAAAACTAAATTTCTTGTAATTTTTATTGTCCATTCTTAGATTCTTTGTATGCTGTGGCAGAATTTCCACCTGAACGTAAAGGTGAGAAACCACAAACAGCCATTGTATTGAAAACATGGCTTTTGCCAGATAACGAATGCTGGTGGCCTTGTCATCTAAAAAACGATGTCGCAATTCAGAAAGCTTTAATATCAAAGGAAGAGTCCGGTGCAGGTTATATGACATGTACCTATTTACGTGTTTGAGATTGCGATAATGCAACCAAGGATCGCACATGGTTGCACGCGTGCGCTCGCATTCCGTCAGATAACTAAGAAATCGCAATATAGATTTCGCATAAAATTATCGCCTTAGTCGCATGAGGATATTGAATACCGTAATTATGGCATGAATTTTCTCTGAGTCGCTCTAGAATATTCGCTGACATTTGCTCGGCAATAATAAAGTCAAGCAACAGCGCTCAGACAAAGGAAAGTCCATGTCATAAACGAAGCTTCCGAAAACATGTAACGACTTCTCGAGTCGGCACACGAAAACATGTAACGACTTTTCGAGTCGGCACGCGAAAACCGTGACGTCAGAGCGATGACGTAGGGCTCCGATAGCCAATTACGCGCCCGAAATTAGCGGCACCCCGCCTGGAGGGAGTTTCACCTCAGCGGTGATAAAAGGACCGCCGCGGCGCCGCAGGATCGATTTCGCTCGCAGATCACCCGCCAAGTATATCTTATCTATATGACCGCTTGTCTACCGCCTTACATCGCTTTTCGCCGTTCTTGCTGTGTTAAATTCTGTGCGCGCTCACAGCTTTTCCGCTAAAGAACTCTGTACATATCCATCTGTAAATATATACTTTATTTTTCTGTAAATTTGTGTTCGCTGACTGTTTCCTCGTGGTCGTCTTCTACCTCGCGCTATCTCGCGCTACCGCACCGCGCTCTCGAACATTCTGGTCTTTCGAGCCGGATCATCGCTGGCAACCGCGATCGGGAGTGCCTAAAACAGAAGACCACCATGAGTCTAGACCATACCGCCATGCTGACCGACCAACACGAACTCTTCGGACGCATCAGCCGAGCCGTAGACAATCTGAGGAAGATGGGGCAGGCGAACATCACCCTTGCTGCTGTCGAGACACGCATCCGCCTGCTCGACGACCAGTGGGCCAAGTTCGAGAGCCAGCACGACATGATTCGGGCCTGCTACAAGGACCGCTACGAGGATAGTGAGTACGCAAAATCACACTTACTTGACGAAGCCGAGAGCGCTTACGTGCTGCAGCGTAGCGTCCTATCCGAACATGCGATGCGACTCAAGCCCGCGACGGCGCCTGCAGCCTGTGCGGCGCCCGAGCACGGGAGCGAACGCTCGACGAGGCCCTCGCTGTCCCGTATAAAATTGCCTGACTTTTCGGGTGCATACGAGGACTGGCCATCCTTCCGCGACATCTTTCGGTCGGTCGTCGGTGAGCAGTCGTCCATCCCGCGAGTCGAACGGCTGCATTACCTCCGCACGTGTCTCAAGGGGCCAGCTGAAAAATTGATTCGGTCGTTGACAATTACCGGCGATAATTACGATCGCGCGTGGGCGATGCTTTGTAGACATTATGAGAATAAGAAGGAGCTGATACGCTCCAACTTCGCCACGTTTACCGCCGTGGCGAAGATGAAGACCGCTACCGCCGATGAGCTCAGCCGAGTCCATAACGCCGTCACGTCCGCCGTTAATGCTCAAGAGAGCATAGGGAGGCCAATCGACTCGCACGGCATGGACCTTTTCAATCACCTCGTCATCGAACTGTTCGACGCGCGAACGCGGCTGGAGTGGGAATCCTCCACGGGAGACTCCTTCGAACCACCGACCCACGAGACGCTAATAAACTTTATCGCGAAACGGATTCTCACACTGAACGCCGCGAATCCGAAAGGCACCACCAAACTCGCGAGTGAACCATCACGGTCCGCGAAAACGCACGTCGCGAAGCGCACCGAGCCGTCACTGTGCCCGCTTTGCAAGGGGAAGCACTCGCTCATGGGGTGCCCCGATTTCAAGGCCAAGGCGGCCAGTGAAAGAAAGACTGTCGTCGAGACTAATAAGCTTTGCTTCAATTGCCTCGGCAATCATACGGTAGCGAAGTGCCAATCAACCCGGAACTGCTTCACGTGTAACTCGCGGCATCACTCAATGTTGCACGACGCGTACGTTTCCGCGCCGACACCCGCCGGCACCGCGGAAGTCAGCACGCTTTCCGCCGTCGGAAAGGCCGACGACCGTAAAGCGATCCTCTTCGCGACCGCGCGCGTGACCATTGCCGACCGACACGGAGATCCACAAGAGGTGCGGGCTCTCATAGACCAAGGCTCCGAGGTGTCGATTGTGTCGGAGTCCCTGGTGCAACGGCTGCGCCTGCCGCGATCGCGCACGCGAGTGTCCATCTTCGGCATCGGCGGCTCACAATCCGGGTCCACTCGGGGCAAAGTGACCCTGCGAATCACGTCGCAGACCACCGGTGCCACGCTCACCGCCGTCGCGTTCGTGCTTCCGCGTCTCTCACTCTACCAGGGCTCCGCGAACAAGTGCCGCACCACGTGGCCACATTTGCTCGGACTTCCTCTGGCCGATCCTCGGTTTGCCGCCAACGACCCCGTCGAACTACTTCTAGGCGCCGAGGTGTGCTCAACCATCCTGGAGGATGGTCTCCGCAGAGGCAAACCTCAAACGCCGATTGCTCAGAAGACCATCTTGGGATGGATTCTATCCGGGGGCTGCGGTGCGACCTCGCTGCACGGTCACCTCAGCTCACTCCAATGCACCGCCGACCATGATTTGGCCGCGCTGGTGCGCCGCTTCTGGGAGCAGGAGAGCGAGCCTCCCGCTTCCGTTACGCTCACTCCCGAGGAAGAGGAGTGTGAGCAACATTTCGTGCGCACTCACGAGCGCACACCCGCTGGCCGGTACGTCGTCCAACTGCCGTTCGCCTCGCCGCCGAAGAACCTCGCCGAGACCCGCAAGCCTGCTGAGCGCCTGCTCACGGCCATGGAACGCAAGTGCGTCCGAGATCTCCAATTCGGAGAGCTTTATCACGCGTTCATGCGGGAGTACAAGGACCTCGGGCACATGGAAGCCGTAGCACCGTCGGACGAGAACCTAACTCGCGACGTGTGCTACCTGCCGCACCACGGAGTGCTCAAAGAGGCGAGCACAACCACGAAGCTCCGGGTGGTGTTCAACGGCTCACAGCACACCAGCTCCGGCGAGTCGTTAAACGACCACCTCCACGCCGGCGCTAATCTTCTGCCGGCGCTCGCTGACGTGCTATTGCGTTGGCGTCGGCACCGCTACGTGATGATCACCGACATCGAAAAGATGTATCGTCAGATCATCGTCCACCCGGAAGATCGCGACCACCAACGGATCCTATGGCGCAGTGCCATCGACTTGCTTGTGCGCGTTCTTCGCCTGACAACGGTCACGTACGGGCTCAAATGTTCGCCGTGGGTCGCGATTCGAACGCTCCTGCAACTCGCCAAGGACGAAGGAGCACGTTATCCGCGCGGCGCACTCGCTCTCAAGGAGGACCGATACGTCGACGACGTCGTGACCGGCGAGGACACTATCGACGACGTGATCGCCGTGCAAACCGAACTGCGCGAACTCTGCACGGCGGGCGGGTTTCCGTTACGTAAGTGGGCCGCGAACTCCGAGGACATTCTCGTCGGCATCCCGCCGGAACATCGTCTTCACCGCGCACTACACATGTGGGAGAACGATTGCCACTCCACTCTCGGCCTCCGGTGGCACCCGACGGAAGACGAATTCTCCGTCGCGATTCGTCCGCGCGCGATCACCACATTCACAAAGAGGCGCGTCCTCTCGGAAACCGCGCGATTGTTTGATCCGCTGGGATGGCTCACCCCCGTCGTGATCAGAGCCAAGATTCTCATCCAGTCCGCGTGGCTAAAGCAGCTGGAATGGGACTCATCATTTCCGCCGGCTGACGCTCAGCTGTGGGCGCAATTCCTGGGGGAGCTCCCGCAACTCGAGAGCCTTCGCGTGAGACGCTGGCTCAACTGCGAGGCCACGGACTCTCAGGTCGAGATCCACGGCTTCGCCGACGCATCCGAGCGAGGTTACGCCGCTGCCGTCTACCTCCGCGTCACGCGAAACGGCTCCACAACACTGCATTTGCTCATGGCCAAGAGCAAGGTAGCCCCGATTCAGCAGGTGGCCCTCGCTCGACTCGAACTGTCCGCAGCCACAATGCTCACTAAATTAACGCGACACGCTCGCGACACTTTACGTTTGCCCGCAGCACCGATCATCCTCTGGTCCGATGCCCAAGTGACCCTCCACTGGATCAAGGGCCATGCATCCCGATGGAAGACGTTCGTGGCCAACCGGGTATCACTCATCCAGCGGACTCTTCCTGAGGCTCAGTGGCGGCACATTCCCGGACGAGACAACCCTGCCGACTGCGCCTCCAGAGGAATCGCTCCAGGCAAACTGGTGGGACATCCCCTGTGGTGGACCGGACCCGCCTGGCTCCGCGAGGACCGATCCCAGTGGCCGAGCGAAGGCCTTGAGATGTCCGACGCCAAGCTGCCCGAACGAAAAGTCGTGACGCACGCTGCCACCGAGAAAATCGAGACCGAGCCCGAGATGCTTCTCCGATTTTCCTCGCTGCACCGACTTTTGCGAGTCACGGCTTGGTGCACTCGCTGGCGAAACATCGCTTCCCGCACCACCGCACTCACGCTGCGATCGGACGAGATCGACGACGCACTGCTTCTCTGGCTCCGCGTGGTGCAAACACTGCACTTCGCCGCCGAGATCGCTTCACTCTCCGCGAACCGCACTGTGTCACATCGAAGCTCGCTGGCGAACCTGAGTCCATTCATGGATGACCACGGCATTCTGAGAGTCGGAGGCCGCCTCAAGCATGCCATGCTCTCTCACGATGAGCGACATCCAATGATCGCACCGCCTTCTTCATGGCTCACTCGGTTGATCGTCGAGTCGTGCCACCGTCGGACGCTGCACGGAGGAGTGCAGCTCACCCTTGGCCTTCTTCGTCTCCGCTTTTGGATTCCTCGGGGCCGCTCCGTCGTCAAACAGCAGTTGCATCGCTGTGTAACGTGCACCCGCTGGCGAGCGACGGCTCCTCAACCGCCAATGGGCAATCTTCCGAAGGGACGAGTCACTCCAGCACGCCCCTTCCTCCGGACTGGCCTTGACTACGCCGGCCCGATCTTTGTCCGCACGAGCAAGGGCCGCGGACACCGCGCGCAAAAAGCGTTCATCGCCGTCTTCGTGTGCCTCTGCACCAAGGCGGTGCATCTTGACGTCGTGTCGGACTACACGACTGAAGCCTTCCTCGTCGCCTTCCGTCGCTTTACTTCACGGAGAGGCCTCTGCACGGACCTCTACTCGGATTGCGGCACCAATTTCTTGGGAGCTGACCGAGTTCTGAGAGAGCTCTTCCGAGCTTCATCTGCCGACGGCCGTCGCCTTGCCCACGTCGCTGCCACGGAAGGCATCAAGTGGCACTTTAACCCGCCGGCTGCACCGCACTTCGGCGGATTATGGGAGGCTGCCGTCAAATCGACGAAGTTCCACCTCCGTCGAGTCATCGGAGAAACGACACTCACATTCGAAGAGATGAGCACCCTCCTCGCTCAAGTCGAAGCTGGCCTTAACTCCAGGCCGCTGCAAGCATTGTCCGACGATCCGGACGACTTATCCGCTCTCACCCCGGGGCACTTCCTGATCGGTGCTCCGCTCCTGGCCGTTCCCGCGCCCTCATTGACGGACGCCTCCGACAGCACTCTGTCCCGGTGGCAACACCTGCAGAAAATGCGCGATCACTTCTGGTCGCGGTGGTCGCGCGAGTATATCAACGGGATGACCGCACGCCCGAAGTGGCTCAAACCCGAGGATGCGCCTGCCGTCTCTGTGCTTGGTGCGCACCGAGAGCACACCACCGAGCCGATGGCCACTTGCTTGCATCATCCGAGTGCACCCTGGAGACGATGGCATTGTGCGCGTGGCGACGATTCGCACCGCCACATCGGAGTTAGTTCGACCGCTCTGCAAACTTGTGCTTCTGCCCGGAGCTGAGGACCAGCCGCCGCCGGAGGATGCGTGAGTCCATCCGCGACACTCAGTCACTCGATTGTTTTCCGTCGGCCTTCCGCCAATTCACATTGACGTCGTTCAATCCTTTCCGTAGGCCTTCTGCCAAGTTCACTGTGCGTTATCGTTTCTTTCGGCCTTCCGCCGCAACTCACTGCAATCTCGCGTCACTTCACTTTGCGTTTCACATGTAACAAAATCACGTTCCGTCACTTAATTCACTATTCGCGAATATATGTTTACCGTACGCGATCTCCGCGTATTGTGATAATGCGCAGCCGCGCGCCACACGCCAACATGGCCGCTCATACTCGCACCGGTACCGCGATTATCGCGAATCGATCGCGAATCGATATCCGGCCGCGACTTCGGTCGCACCATCTTGTTTCGCCAAAACTTGTCGAGGCGGGCGGAATGTTTGAGATTGCGATAATGCAACCAAGGATCGCACATGGTTGCACGCGTGCGCTCGCATTCCGTCAGATAACTAAGAAATCGCAATATAGATTTCGCATAAAATTATCGCCTTAGTCGCATGAGGATATTGAATACCGTAATTATGGATTTTCTCTGAGTCGCTCTAGAATATTCGCTGACATTTGCTCGGCAATAATAAAGTCAAGCAACAGCGCTCAGACAAAGGAAAGTCCATGTCATAAACAAAGCTTCCGAAAACATGTAACGACTTCTCGAGTCGGCACACGAAAACATGTAACGACTTTTCGAGTCGACACGCGAAAACCGTGACGTCAGAGTGATGACGTAGGGCTCCGATAGCCAATTACGCGCCCGAAATTAGCGGCACCCCGCCTGGAGGGAGTTTCACCTCAGCGGTGATAAAAGGACCGCCGAGGCGCCGCAGGATCGATTTCGCTCGCAGATCACCCGCCAAGTATATCTTATCTATACGACCGCTTGTCTACCGCCTTACATCGCTTTTCGCCGTTCTTGCTGTGTTAAATTCTGTGCGCGCTCACAGCTTTTCCGTTTCTGAAAATAATTGTACACTTGTTGAACTGTAAATAGACACTTTATTTTTTGTAATCGTGTACTTGCTGTCTTGATTCCTTGTGGTCGTCTTCTACCTCGCGCTATCTCGCGCTACCGCACCGCGCTCTCGAACATTACGAGTTTTTCATGAGTACGGTATGTATAACTAATGTTTGTGTTTAATACTTTGAGTGCTTTGCTCTTTAAAGTATTTTGTTCAGTATAAACCAATAATTAACATTCTGTGTACAGATTGTGACGTGACATTTGTCGCGTCCCTTGCTCCGACGGTAGCTCGACCGAGAGGGGCGTCACGGGTGGTGCCTCCGCCCGAGACGGACGGAGCGCTAGCGTAAAGTTAGGTTAACTTGTCTACAAGCTTTCAGATCGCGAAAAGGTGCAGAGCAGATGGCCCGGAAATTATGTAACGGCGTAAAGCCGCAACGCGGGAATATTACAGGTGGACAGCCCGAGCTTACCGAGGACGGACGGCCGACGGGCGGGTCACGCCGGGGCCCTAGCCAGGGACAGCGAAAACGGAACACGTAGCCGCGACGACGTACCGGCCCGAGAGCGGGGGAGACCGCCATGGGGGACGCCCCGACGAAGATCCCCGAGAACGGGCACGTAGCCACTACCGGGGCTCCGCCACCGGTCGACAGGCCATGGCCCGTCCAGCCTGGCCGTCGACGAACCGGTGCACGAGTCGCGGCCTGGACAGCCGGACTCGAGGCGGATTTAAAAACGGACTGAATTGGTAGGTGGAGGCGCAGGCGAGAGGCGCCCGAACCGGCGTGGCGATCGCCGAGTGGCAGCAGTGGTCGGGCGCGGCTATCGGCAGCAGCGGAAGCAGTTGGCAAACCTGGCGCGCAGGAGCGCGGGCCCGGCGTGGTCCCGCCGAGCCGAGGAGCGGGCACTGTCGTGCGAGCCGCGATCCGATAAGGTACCACTGGCCCTCCGGGACGACGAGCTGGCGCCGTATCCAGGATACCTGTTGTAAGGCCACTGCTCTAACACCTCCAAGTAAGACCGTCGCCATATCGAGGCCCTCCCGGGAGTCGCGTTGTTCCGCGAGAAAATGTAATGACCGATTGTAGCCTATCGAAAGAAATACCGCGGGAGGGCCCAGTCGGATAATTATGAGAATTGCCCGTCTCGGGAATCCGGAAGTGCGGCCGCCGACAGTCAGCGTTTCGTGTTTCGTCGGATTTCCGTGTGAAGTGTTCGTGAGCGATGCCGCGTGAGATTTCGCTCGTATTGTGAGTTTGTTAATGCCGCGTACTGATTCGAGAGTATATGTTTCGTGATTTTCGTGCGATTGGGGCGGTTGATTCCGCGATTTAGATTATCGTTAACGGGGAGACGCGTCGGGCGTAGTCGAGCCGTTTTGGGCGGGGTGCTCTTCGCACGACCGGGTACCGTATCATCGCGGGGCCGCCGCGCGAGCTCCGCGTGATCGCGTCGTGGCGTGCGGGGCATCGTTGCGTTTAGCATCGGGGACTTCGCGAGGCCGAGGGCGTGATGACCGAGGCCCATCGCGAGGTCCATTTTTCGTTCGCGTGATATTGAGGTATCGTTCTCGTTTTGGCGGAATGTGTCGTTTTGCGTGAGGAAGTTATCGTTTCGGCGTAATGTATCGTTTTGCGTGAGGAAGCACCGTGATCGTTTGCGTAGCGTGGCGTGACGCCTCGCCAGAAATTCCGCGTTCATGTGTAAAATATCGTTCGGTGATCTCGCGTTAATGTATCGTCTGGAACTCTGCGTTAGAGTATCGTAAAGTATTCTGAGGTTTCGCGTCAATGTGTCGTCGGAGACTCTGCGCCAGAGTGTTGTAGCGTGCCGTTCTGAGATTCCGTGTAAATGTGTCGTTCTGAAATTCCGCGTTAATGTATCGTCTTCGTCCCGCGTTGTTGTATCACATTGCGTTAACGGGTTGCGCCGAGTGAAACGATCGACCCTTCTGCAGAGGACCACCTACTATCTTGTCCTCCTGTCTCTTTATTAAATATACTTTTTCTTGTTATACAGGGTATCCGAAAAATCGCCTACTCCACTTCGGGAGGTGATTCGGGACCCAAAAACAAGCAAGAAAGTTTATACAAACATAGGTTCGGAAATGAGCCGTTTTCGAGTTATAGCCACTTTTATGTTCAAAAATCGTAAATTTTTATTTTCAATTTTTTTAATTACAATTTTTTTTAGTCTTTTCCAATTTTTCAATATTACAATTACAATTACATTATTTTTAAAGTAAACATAAACAGATATTTAAATCAAATTAAATAAGGTGTTCAAAATGACCACCTTCAGCACGAATGCAGGCCCTTATTCTTCTATCAAAGGAATTCCGAACTCTTTGAAAAACATTTGGATCCCTCCTTACTTCGTCAAATTCATGAATTATTCTCTGTCTTAATTCAGCAATATTGTTTGGTGCATTTCTGTAAACAATTGATTTTACATGACCCCATAAATAAAAATCCGTGTTGCCAGAGATCATTTGAATCAAAATTACGGTCAGAGATGGATAGGGCGTGGAAGTCCGGTTCCCTGGCCCCCAAGATCACCAGACATGAATCCACTTGATTTTTATCTATGGGATCATGTAAAATCAATTGTTTACAGAAATGCACCAAACAATATTGCTGATTTAAGACAGAGAATAATTCATGAATTTGACGAAGTAAGGAGGGATCCAAATGTTTTTCAAAGAGTTCGGAATTCCTTTGATGGAAGAATAAGGGCCTGCATTCGTGCTGAAGGTGGTCATTTTGAACACCTTATTTAATTCGATTTAAATATCTGTTTATGTTTATTTTAAAAATAATGTAATTGTAATTGTAATATTGAAAAATTGAAAAAGACTTAAAAAATTGTAATTAAAAAAAATTGAAAATAAAAATTTACGATTTTTGAACATAAAAGTGGCTATAACTCGGAAACGGCTTATTTCCGAACCTATGTTTGTATAAACTTTTTTGCTTGTTTTTGGGTCCCGAATCACCTCCCGAAGTGGAGTAGGCAATTTTTCGGATACCCTGTATATTGACTTTATTTTGTGCCTTGATTGCGCGGCGCTCCCTCTCCTCGCTCCAGCCGAGACCCCGTGGTCTCATAAAAGAACACACGACTGAGATAGTTGCCGAAGCTTTAGCGTAAAGTAGTGAATAAGGTGGTGTGGCCTTCTCCACACCTGGCGCCCAATATCGAGTTTGTGAGAGTATTCGGTCGAGCTATCGTCTAGATCTGAGTTAATTATCGCGTTCCGCGGATTGAGATCGGGCAATAACAATTCGACGACGCGCTGCCTCGCGGCCGGCGAGACCGGAGGTAACCGGTGTCCGTCGCAAGATACATACAAAGATGCTCGGGCAGGACTCACTAAATCTGAGGTCACATCAGACTTGGAATCAAACAACGAACAAACGTTGAAATCCTCAAGGGGTCGCCATATCAAACGAAAATTTCAATTGTATGAAGACAATGAAGATGATTCTCAACCAAAAAAGACATCTGTTAAGGCGCCTCCTGTTTTTTCATTTCCAAGCAGTAAAAGCGAATCAAGTATGGACCAAGCGCGCTCTAAGACCAAAAGCCAGGCATACTCGGTAGAAAAAAAAGAGGGAAAGTGTAGAAAAGACGTCAAAGAAAATATTCAACTCACGAAAAGAAAATATCCAACCACTAAAAAAGACAAGTTACGTAAAAATATCTTTATGGTAGTCAAGAAAGTTAGAGCTCGCGCGGCGGCCCCGCGATGATACGGTACCCGGTCGTGCGAAGAGCACCCCGCCCAAAACGGCTCGACTACGCCCGGCGCGTCTCCCCGTTAACGATAATCTAAATCGCGGAATCAACCGCCCCAATCGCACGAAAATCACGAAACATATACTCTCGAATCAGTACGCGGCATTAACAAACTCACAAGAAGTTAGAGCAGAGCTTGCTTCTGCATCAAGACTAAAGAAAAGTAAGTTTTTAATGAATTCATTACATTATATTTATGGCATCCATATTATGCCGCTGTAATATTACGTTTTTTAGGGCTATCTCTTCAGGAATACGATACAAGCATGAAATTGAACAAGTCTTCAAAACATATCTTCACAGAGATGTCTCGTAAATCAGTCAAAGCACCTTCTGCTTCACCTTCTAAGCAGAGTACTTCCTGTCGTGAAGCTAGAGAGAAATCTTCAGTTATTGCACCTTTGACACATCAAAAAGCAAGAACTTATTCTATTACACCACTTTTATCTTCAAAGCAGCGGATTTTGGATCAGAATTCTAGAGCACACACTGCTTCATCTTCAAAGCACAGTACTTCTTGTCATGAAGCTAGGGAGAAATTTTCCTTGGACCAGAATTCTAGAACACACACTGCTTCACATTTACTGTTGGAACAAAGTAAGTTTTGTAAGAATTGTATGTTTAAGTGAATACCTATTATTTATTTTTTATTCAAAGATCTGTAAAGTTTTTCTAATATATTATTTTCGATTTATTTGTATACTCTATTCCTTTTTATGTGTTTGTACTATATAGTTTGTATAATTCAGTACCTCTGTTTTGTTTGTTCTTAGATAATGTTATTGCAGATACCCATATGAGTGCATCTCAGTCTCCAGTTTCTAGTCAATCTGTTAGTGACTTAAATGTAGACGTCTCAACTCCATCTCTTACCCATAGTAATATTACTGATTCTAGCATGAGTGAATTTGACATAAAAGACAGTAATGTTGGGAACTCACAGAGAAATAAACATGGTGATGAATATGTTCATAGTAGAAGCAGCGATAACAATTATACAGATTCTGATCATGATAATCAAGTTGTAGCACCAAAAAAGGCTACTGGCATGGGTAAAATCTTAAACTTTAGTATCTCTTTTATTTGCAACAGAAGCAGTGTATGGATACTAATTTTCAATTATTGTTATCATTGCAGATATGGTAAAAAATCTAGTTTATATGGTAAAAATTATGAAAGAAACTCAACATAACCATGGAATATTATTGGAGGAAGTAGTGCAGCAACTCAGGAATAAAGGAATAATCTTATCTCATCCTGAAGGAATGCCACAAATACCCCTTGAAAATATCAATGAAGCAGAAAGAATGGAGGAATGTTTAGCTTCATCTACAGCACAAATGGAATACCTTGTAAGTACAGAAATCTATTCATTAGTTTTTACAGCAGAACATAAGATATTCTTTTACAATAAATTTTTTGGATTAAAGAAAGTGTTGAATGTTTGCAGATTAAAAAACTTTCTACCGAAGGTGGAACATCAGTTAAAGGTATTGACCGTATTATGAGAAAATTGCTCACACGCGCAGTTAGCAGTCTCTATAGTTACATGGGGAGAAGACAAAAAGGGAACGACCCAAAACTTGCTTTTTCTCCTACAAACATGTGTAAAGCTGTCAAAGGTATGAGTGCTTCACAATTTTAGTTTATTGAAGTACTACAAAAATAGCCTGATACAGATATTTCTTTTTTTTTACAAAACAACTAGAAGATTTTTTATTCAGGGCTAAAAATATGTTATGACTACGTTAAAAAAACTCAATATTGCCTGTTTTTTTCCTCAGATGCAGTGTTACTCGTACACCCAGATGCCAATGGAAGAATTATATTATTGATAAATCAATAATGGACTACTTGCGTTACACACCTTTTAGGACCAAGAAATAAGTCTTTATATAGATATATAAAGACTTTTATATAGATATATATAACGAAGTTATATTACTGTTACTTTGTGTTTGCCTGCAGTGGCACTTTGTTATAGAAATATTCATTGACATAAGTTTGTGAAAGATATTACATTAAATTGTTACAGATGCATGTTCTATAATTTATTTTTCTTTAAAGTACAAATTATATTTATTTTTCTTTATAGTACAAATTATATTTACTTTTCTTTATAGTGCAAATTATAGAACTTATTAACGTATGTTAATCAATGTATATTTCTTTCAGACTAATATGTGATAGATATGTGTCAAATTTATTTTGTATTGAGTCAGTGAAAATCTCTCAATTTATTATTATAAGATGTTTATTACAGATTCTTAGAAACGAATATAAAATGAGTATGAATACATGCAATTTTTGTTCTAAAATAGTTTATTGCACTTACAGTACAGTAAAACCCGCTTATATAATGTCTCTTACATATGTTTTTCCGCTATAACGTTTTGATTCCGTATCACCAAGCAATACCTACAAAATAAAATATATCCCGCATTTAACGTCGTCTCGCGTATAACGTTGCAGTTTTCCGATCTAGAGCTTGTACATTATAAACGGGTTTCACTGTATTTATCAATTTAAAAGAAAAGGTAATAAAGAAATATGATTTAAAAAATGTGTAATATTATCCCCATGCCTCTCGTACAGGGAATATATCCCCCCGCGCTTTGCGTTATCCGAATGTTTAACGAAAGCTTGCTAAACGTTATATCGCGAACATTCTCTGAACATTCTTCGAACACTACTTAGACGCGAACTCCTAACACTCATTGTCAGATAACAGTTATTCAGGTAATGGTTGTAACATTCAGAGAACACTCGGAGAACATCAACATGCTGCCTGAGATAGCGGGCGGAAAGTAACCACTTTCCTCCCTAGGGAGGAAAGTAGGCCCTGGCTTGAAATTGACCACTCTCGCCTCTCTCTAGGCATGGAAGTCGAACTTTCCGTAAAAGTATTGTGAAAAATATCGTGTGCACCTCGGGGCGAAAGCTTTTTCAGACTCGTGTGATTTGTCGCCCTCGCCTTCGGCTCGGGCGGCAAACTTCACACTCGTCCGAAAAACGCTACTTTCACCCCTTGGTGTACAGTATACTATTTCAGATACTGAGCAGCTTTATGCCAGATACTTTTGATTTGCACCGTACAGCCAACAGCCTATATTTCAAGCTTTGTTATTATTTCTGAAATATATTTTTTTAAATTTTCTTTGAAATGTTATCACATATGTTGTAGTTTATTTTACAGGATTCACTTTTATACCCTGTGACGTTGCAGTTTTGCTGCATCGTGGCAGCGCCCCGCCGCCGTCACAAGGCGCGGGATCGCGCCCGAGGGCGATCCAGGGGGACGATAGCGAGATCTCCAGGGGCATACTGTAATCGCGTTTGCATTTTCTGATCCTTTTGTTTTATTTTATTTTGTATAATGCGTGGCGCCTCACCGAGACGAGACACGGATTTTCTCCGAGGGAGTACGAAAAACAACGAAAGATGGAACGAGCCGGGAGTATCGAGCCGAGAAATCGATCGCGAGAGCGGATCGGAGCGGGGGGAGCGGGCTGTCGAACAGGAAGGGAGCGCAGGAGGACACGCGCGCGTGAGGCAGCGGCGGGCGGATTCGTCAAAAGCAGGGCCCCGGCGCCGGGGCCGAGAACGTCTCACCTGCCACTCTCCACTGCATACCGGACTCCGGGGTAGATGGCCACCGCCCCGGGACCGAGGAGGAACGCGGGAAATCAACGTCCGCTGCCACAAAAAATCCTGAGGAATCGCCATGTAGGGGCTTGTGCACCCCACGAGATCGGCGAGGCCCTGCGCAGGGATACATCGCGAGCCTGCGAGCTCACCCCTAATTGGTCCGCGTCGTCGCGACGAGGGGCCGCGTACGGTCCGGGTGGGACGCGCTATCGATTCCGTCATCGAGCGAGAATTGGCGATCACTCCCGGATCGTCCTCGAGCGAGACAAGTTAACCTCGCGAGTTAGTTATTAAGGACGTTTTCTTGTTATAATCCCTCTCAAAGTTCCGCGCGCCGGGCGAGAGAGACTGCTGTACGCAGTGCCTCTCTGGAGAGGGGAACTTTTTGCTATGGTTGTACGCGCAAACATAGCAACGCTCTATCTGTATAATATACGCGACACTAGCTTACGTCGGAGAGAGCATGCGCAGTGTTGCCGTCGCTGCCGCCGTCGTGTTGACTTGCGTCATATGCGAGCGAGAAATTGCAGACTTTGGATTAAAATTACTCAGTAACGGTGTAGCTAGGCTTCCTTGATTTTTTTAAAATATATTTGTAATATTAATGTGCGCCACATACTCGTTTTTTGACGAAATCTGTAGAACATTTTGTCTACAATCAATGAAAACGTTACTTTTGTGAAGCCTTAGTATAGGGATTACGTGTTAAATAATGAAACTTTGAAGCTCTATATCTCTAATTCGGTGTAGCTGTAACTTCTAAAAATTTAACATTATGGATAGTGCTGTCATCAAGCTGTACACCAAATTTTAAGGAAATCTGTAAAAACGTGAAAATCAAGAAAACATCTTTAATTAAAGACCTCCAAGCCTGTGGCGGCAACGAAGAATCCCCGGAAGGAAGCAGACAAGCGGTGAGGTTGCCTCGCGTAATATTCATGTGTAAAGCCACGCCCTGATAACCGCCAACAATAGAAAACAATAAAAAATTTCTTATCGTTTTTAATACGGTTAGTGAATCGTTTATTTACGATAATCTATCAGAAACTCACGTTACAAAATACTTAGGATCCTATCGTAAATGTCTTATCAGCTTTACATCAGTTTTTATCGTTTTTAATACGGTTAGTGAATCGTATTTATTTACGGTATTCTATCAGAAACTCATGTTACAAAATACTTAGGATCTTATCGTAATTGTCTCATCAACTGCACATCAGTTTCTATCGTTTTTAATATGGTTAATGAATTGTTTGAATCGGTTTTAGTCAATCCATTTCAATCGTTACGAATCGTGAATTAAGGAAACAGATTCATATCGATTCATTTCTTTCAATCGGTTTTTATCGTTTTGAAGAATGCCGGGAACGGGGCAACTAGCGCCAGAAGTCGGAAACCGCTGGGCTCGGTTTTCGGTGTCCGGAGCGGCTACCGCCAGGAGGTCCTTATATGAAGAGATCCCTCCAGTTACGATACTGGATTTCTCTGCTTTTTGCTTCGCAGGGGGTCTGCTTATATATTATGACTGGATGTATTTTAAATACGAGAAGCGTTTTTCATCATACGCGGTTTAGCATTGTCGCGAACTAATCGCCGATTTAATTGATGCGGATTTAATTTATATCATTGATATACGATAGAAAACGAACCAATTTGCTGCTGTAAAGAAGATGATAAGTTGTATGTCAGAAAATCCTGATAAGAAACGATAGATGTATCGGTTCGGTTAAGTTGTATAAATATCGACGAGATATCTATCGTTTTAACCTTATAAAAACATATACAAAGTAGAAGGTTTTCAAACGATTCAATTTATATCATTGATATACGATAGAAAACAAACCGATTTGCTGCCGTAAAGAAGATGATAAGTTGTATGTCAGAAAATCCTGATAAGAAACGATAGATGTATCGGTTCGGTTAAGTCATATAAATATCGATAAGATGTCTATCATTTTATTCTTATATATCCTTATTAATGCATACGGTAAAATTATTACCATAAATAACGATACATATTATATCGTGTATATACGATTGATTCAGACGGGCAATAATTGTACATATAGAAAACGATTCATAACTATAAAATTTGTATAGTTATTTTCTTATTCAAACCTAAAACGATAGAAACCGATTCGATTCGATTAATGTTTTATCTGTCTTCTAAATATGCAACGATAGAACCGATAAGATACGATTAAAAACGATACAGATATAGCCGTTTTTAATCGTTTTCTATCGGAGATGGTTACCAGGGCGATGCCGCCCTCCGGGTTGCGCTCTCAGGGCGTTTAGTGAGCGATCGAGAACGAAATTGAGGGGCGCCGGACTGGTTTCGTGGCCACAGGGATCGCGACTGACATTGCAAATCCCTGGAGATCACGAAAGGCGCGTCAATGACGGATTTCGATATTGCGAATACGCCATTTTTTGCAACCTTCGCGTACGCGACCGCGTGCTTTCTGGTGCGTCGTAATTCGTGCCGCCGGGATTTAGATTTCACGCGCAGTACCCGTATTACTTCTGTAACGGCCTGACTTTATATCGAACGCGGACTAGATTGTCGGATCAGGGGTTCGATGACAGGCCCAGAGACAATAATCAGTTTGCAATGCACATATATCGTTTATTCTATTCAACTCGGGATTCGGTATTACACATAAACGCGGTATATTACAACGGTCGCCAGATAACAGCGGAACGCGGTATGTTACGGCGGTCGTCAGTGCATGTGCACTCGGCGGGATACGCGGGAGTATTACGGCGGTCGGCAGTGCATGTGCACTCGGCGGGCTTATGCGACGTAGCAAAAATATTATAATAAGATGGGACGCGGCTTTACATACGAAATGCGGTATATTTCACAGGCAGGAACGGAACGCGGTATATTACAACGGGCGGGAGTGCACGTGCACTCGGCGGGCTATGCGAAATAGATTATGACGGTCGGTAGTGCATGTGCACCTGGCGGGGTACGCGAAATGACCACTATTAATAAACGGGAGGCGCGAACGTTTAAGGGAGGATTGCGGTGTCCCGGCGCTACTGTCGTGAGAACCCTCGCTGCGGGGCCGAGCACGCTCGACCGCGTCTGGCCATAATTGTCGGAACGTGCGATGGAGTTCGGGGACACCTGAAAACCTTCATTCGAGGCTCATACTTTGGACCTCGGTTTGCGTGTCGCCCTAGGAGCTTGGGAGAGGATTTTCGGTCGAAGCGGTAGAGACGAAAAAGGTCTCGTCTCGCCGAGCGCGCCGGTTTATATATGCCGCTCGGCGCGGCGAGTTCGGCGGGAGGGGAGGCCGATCGTCAGGCGAACCGCGCGGTGGTGGGAGCGGCGCGATTCCGTGCTCCCGTCTTCGGCGGGGATTGGCCCCCGTCGGCGCTCGTCGGCGTCGCGTGGGAAGGCACCGGTGCGGCGGATTTCCCGCGCACACGGTGCGTTTCAAGCGTTTAAAAAATGTGGGCGCACCGCGCCCTGTCCTCGCCCGACGGAAGATCGGTCGGGCGGCATCCGGCGGGTGATAACCGGGAACGATGCCTTGGTGTAAGGGGCGCATCGTTACACCACCCCTCCCCTTCGAGGTGTTTGAATCGAGGGGCACAGGGTCCGGCTGGTTGGAGGTGCTGGTCGGTCGGGTGGTCGCTTATGCTGGTGGCTTCCGGGACTTGTCCTTGACCCAGCGGACGGAGCCATCCCCGTTAAACCGTATGTGCCAGCGCCGGTTCCCGATCGTGTACTTGTATTGCCGGGCGACATGGCACGAAAAATGAGACACCTTTATTATCACGCCGGGCTCGACCTCCACCGGGATCGGGGGCGATGGTATCGGCCCCATCACTCGCGCGGGCTGGAGCGTCGGTCGTGATCGCCTGGGGGCCTCGGCCAGTGGTCGTGGGCGCCGTGGCGGCGGTGGTGGCGGGGTCAGCAGCCAGGCCTGCTTTGCCCGGTTCGTCGCATCGGACCGCTGGACAATCGTGCCGACCCGTGGCACGGTTCTCGGTAGGGTCGGTCCGGCTGGCGTCGATGGTGGAGGCGCCGCGTCGGGTTCGCCCCGGTACAGGGTGGCCCATCCTTGCCCGATCCCGGGATTGGCCGGGTCGTACTCCTCGTCGTCCTCGCCGAGGATCTTGGCTATCTCCGTGAGGATGTCTCGCTCTTGCGTCGCTGCGTCGTCCGTCATGGTTGCGGTCGCTCTGACGATCGGCTCGCTTTTGCCTCGGTACGCCGGGCGTCCTAGCGCTTGTTGTCATTTTTCGGCGGTTAACAACACTGTTAAAAATGGCATTAAATTTAATGTACATAAGTACACAAAATTTAATATATTTGTAACTGAAACATATGTTTGTGTACATATTCATAAAATTTAGTGCACTTTTTCATAAAATTTAATGTAAGTACGCATAAAATTTAATGTTTATGTACATGACATTTCAACACAAAAACTGAAAGTATATTAATGTACATATGTATGGAATTTAATGTACACATGTACGAAATTTAATACCCTGTATATAATTTAATAAACTTTACATGAAATTTAATATACATACGCATGAACTATAATTTATACGCACATTAAATTTAATGCAGAAACTGAAAATATATTAATCTATATATATGCACAAAATTAATGTAATTACAATTTTTTGAAGTAAACGGTGGTCCCCTAATCGGGGGATATGCGCATAATGATGCGCACGAAAATTCCACATCTCTCTCTTTCGACTGTGGCGCAAGAATGAGAAAGAAATTTCTACGTGTTTCTGCACGAAGTGGAATAGTATCCCTTAAGCCCCTTGCACAATAGGCAATAGCGATAGCGATAGCGACAGCGACAAGGTTGCCGACAAAGGTATAGCTTTGTCGGCAACCTTGTCGCTGTCGCTATCGCTATTTCTATCGCCTATTGTGCAAGGGGCATTAGTGTGCGTCACGTGGCTGCTACACGTACACGCGAACGTATACATGTGTGTAGGTAGCGCTGGTAGCGCTTAGTGATGCGCGCGCTTCGCATATATGTGTATGTGTATAACAGTCGTGCGTCGTACACTGAGCGATACCTGCTAGTGCATGTCTTACACGTCGTAGCGAATAGTGAAATCTTTCAGAAGTGGATGCTTTTGCCTCGATAAAGTGAGACACTTAAGAGACAAACAAATTTCGACGGCGCGGTGGTTGGTGGTTTGAGGCTACCTTTTACGACTGATTGCTGCCAATCGAAGGTTATAACGGTAAGTTTTTGTATACTTTTTTGTTACAAGTATAGAAAATACGATTTTCCGTGTGATTTCGATTAATTTTAGTTGATTACACGGAAAGAACGGTTTTGCTAAAGTATCTAAAGAGAAGGGTGTGACGAAAAAACTCGTTTTTAGTTTGTTCGGGGAAAGTAAAACATCATTTCTTATAGTTTTTGAGGCAAGAAATCTGGTGCTAGTTAAAATTGCGTCGCATGATGGGAACACATAGAAAATTTAAATCGAGAAAACGAGTAGCATTTTGCAGTCATTCGCGGGATAGGACTCTGCTACATGTATCGATAATACATAGTATTAAACAACATATTTTAACATTAAAAGATACAGAATAATCTATAAAAATGCAATAATATTTAACAGCAAAAATATCAGACGTAACGGCGTTTGCATGAGCATGTTCGAGTCGACTTCCCCCACCCAGTGGCTAACGCTCGAGATCTTTCCACAGAATGTTTACATATTTCTTGTGCATCAAAACACAGCTATTCCTGAATTCAGTTATAACATATTTAATAACAAATGAAGTAAAAGCGGGCCTTTTCGTCACACGCTTCGCTAAATTACGCACAAGCTATTTGTTACATTTATTGCATTCTTTCTTATTTCTAGTCTTTTCATTATTATTCTTATCTAATAACGCCAAGTTTTTGTACATTAAAAATTTTTTATTTCAATAAAATTTTATCATTTCTGTTTTCTCTTTAATTCTTTGAAATGAAATGTTATATATTTTATTAAAATTTTTTAAATTAAATACATTCACTTAGGTTAAAACAGAAAGATTTTTCAATGGGAATACAAAGATACTTACCACTTGGATTTTACATGTTAAAAATAATACAGCTGTTATTTTAAAGAGCAATATATTCTCTTTATAACTGGCGCAATTAAAAATAAGTACGATATACTAGCGTTATTTGTTCAATTTGTCATGTTACTACTTAAAAACAAGTAGGTTATATAGGATATTAGGCCAAATTTGATACATTTACTTTACTTTTATCCCCATTTTACTCAAAGTATTCTAAAATTATATAATGACGATATTACATGTTGCAGGCTAAAATGTTTTACTGTAACTTCTGCAATTTTGGAACTCCATATTTGAAAAGACACTTAGACCACCATAATTATCATAGAAACATTACTCGTGTTTATTATTGTGGCTATGACAGATGTAAGAAATTTTTCCAAATTAGTGCATATTTAAGAACACACTTACATCGTACACATGGATTACTATCAAAAAAACAAGAAACATTTCTGGACACAACTTGTTCTGCAGATGAAAGAGGAAAGTTTGTATGTACAATCAACATTTGCAAGAAAGAATTTGATAATTTTCATCTTCTTACAAAACATTTGAAAATGCACATTAATAAAAAACAACAAATTCGATGTCCGTTTCAAAATTGCAAAAGAGAATATTCTATTTTATCTTCTTTTACCAGTCATATATCAAAAATTCATAAAAATCGATATAATGAAGCAAAAATAGTTACTGTTAAAAATCTTAAGAATTGTAGTAATGACGAGATTATTGAATCTGAAGAGTCATTAAACAATACACTGCTCGAAATTGATGACCAACCTAATATGATGGTGCAACATGAATCTTGTGATGTCCAATGTGACGCTGATGAATCAGATTTATTCCTTAAAAATTTTGGTCAATTTTACTTAAAGTTGGAGAGTAAGTTACTACTTCCAGCATCAACAATTCAGTATATAGTTACTGAAATGAATAACATTCATGACAAAGGACAGAAAATTGTTCAACAAAAATTAAAAGAATCTTTTTTGGCTGAAAATATTTTATCTAATGAAATAAATGAAATTATCAAAAAAGTTTTCAAGTGTGATCCTTGGATTAAAAGTAATAGCATTTTTCAAACAGATTTTAAGAGAAAAAAATTTTATAAAAAAGAGTTTGATTACGTCAATCCAATCTTTATTAAAATTGATAAAGTAACGAAAAAGTATTTTGCTTACGTGCCTGTGCAAGAAACGTTAAAATATTTTTCAAGGATAAATCATTGCAAGATATAATTAATCTTAGATCGCAATCCCAACACGACGAACTTTTAAAAGATTTCACAGATGGAAAAATGTTTAGAAGCAATTTGTTTTTCAAAGATAATCCAGAAGCTTTACAAATAATTATTTATCAAGATGCATTTGAAGTCGTCAACCCAATAGGTTCAACAAAGAAAAAACATAAATTATTGGCCGTTTATATGACTTTGGGTAATGTACCAGACAACTTTCGCAGTCACATTAACTGTATTAAACTTGTTGCTCTATGCAAAGAAGCAGATTTTAACCATAAAAGTGTTTATGGAAAAATAGTAGAAGATTTAAAAATTATTGAAGAAACAGGAATTGAAATTGATGGTAAATTTATTAAGGGTTGTCTTGTTTTTATTATTGGTAACAATTTAGGCAGTCATGGATTGGGAGGTTTTGTTGAAAATTTCAGTACAGCACAATATTTGTGCAGATTTTGTCATATAACAAGAGAAGAATTTTATTCTGATGGTGGTTCATGTAAAATGTACAAATCAAGGAGCATTGAATAGTGCAACAATGCTTTAGACAAGATTGCAAATAAAAATGATTTTGAAGGTATCAAATTCAATTCAGTTTTCAACCAATTAAAAAATTATCATGTTTGTTCACCAGGATTACCTCCGTGTTTAGGACATGATTTGTTCGAAGGAATTGTAGCCTTCGATTTGCAATTAGATATTGCTTATTTTATTGATAATAAATGGTTTACTTTAAAACAATTAAACAAAAGAATTGAGAACTTTAAGTATTCGACAGAAGATCGACAAGATAAACCCTGTATAATAACTGTTACGAGTAAGAGAATAAGTGGAGGTGCTTGCCAAATTTGGAACTTTCTTAGACTTTTGCCTCTTTTAATTGAAGACAAGATTGAAGCAATTGATGATAAAGTGTGGATTTGTACACTTCTACTCAATGAGATCGTTGAAATCATTTGTTCCCCAACAATTCATAAATCTTGTTTACCTTATCTACAATTAATTATTTCTCAGTACATTTCAACGAGAGAAATGTTATTTCCTAAAGTCAAATTGCGGCCAAAGCATCATTACTTGATTCATTATCCTGAACTCATTTTGCAATTTGGACTCTAATAAAAGTGTGGACTATGCGTTTTGAGAGCAAACATCGTTTTTTTAAAAGAGCCATTTGATACACTCTTAATTTTATAAATGTACCAAAATCTCTTAGCATAAAACATGAACTTTTACAAAGTCTAGTACGATTAGGAGCAGACATTAGAATCCAAACAGAATTTTATGAAGTTAGTAACTTTCACATTGACTTATACAACAAGGATATATAGAAAGCTATACAAAATGCTAGGTTACCTCAACTGCTCCAGCAATGTAACAAAGTTGTTGTGAAAGGTACCGAATATAAACAAGGATATGCTTTAGTTTTACACCAAGATGGTTACCGATATAATATCGTAATAGGAAAAATATGCCTGTTTCTCTTCTATGAAGAGAATATTTATGTTTTATTCGAGGTGATAGAAAATAACTATATACCACACCTTAATGCTTACGAACTTCGCCAAATTAAATCATATGAATGTCGTAACCTGCAAGAGATGTTATATTTCAAACCATTGCATATTTATACTATAGGAAGTATGTGGTGCATTAAACCATCACATGGTTTTGTTTCTCATTGTATTTGATACCACTATCTACATCATCCATATCATATTAAGTACGTATATTGACTAACGATTACCATAAAGGTATAACTGTAGATATGTAGTTAATATTTTTTGTATATTGTACACTACCGTGTCTCCTTGATAAAAAATTATGGATTAGCACGTTTACAAAGTTATCAGAGTTTGTGATTATTCATATTTTATTACATTTTTGCTGTATTATATCGAAATGTTGATTATTGTCTAGTTTAATTTAATTGTATTGTTTTGTTTAATATGTTTTAAATCAATTTATACATTTTCTCTTATTAACGCAAGTAATGCACAAGTTTTTGCATGTTGCCGTATGACTTAAAGAGATGCTGAAGTCATGAACCGACTGAACGATTTACATACAATTTACAATACATAAGGTTTACAAAATATCAGTACATTATTACTACTACATCAATATCGCACTCATACATACGGATAAATTTTTATAAAACCTTTTCATATTGAATTAGGTGTTTAAGTCTAATTTTAAAAACTCAACGTTGTTTCTTCTTGTAATCTACATGTTTAGAGACTCCAATTTCATAAGTATAAACTCTAGAACTTTTATATCAAGCAAATATTGTCATGATTGATAGCTCTGAACACCATATTCGTCTGACAAATGACAAAAAAGATCTGAATTAAAAAACTTTCGCTCTCTACATAAAGTATACTCCATACTGCATGTAAACATGTATATACTTTAATTCTGGAATAAGATTTTCAATGTAAAAGTAATACATACAAAAAGTTGTTACAAAATTATTGCGTTTTATCGGTAAAACAGGACAGACTTCAGAATTCTCTGAGTGTTACGACAATCTTTGTGCTCAGACACTTCATATTTTTCAGATCGCAAAATGCCATTATTCAAAGTAGAATCACCTGGTTATAAAAGAATTATGATAAAAGCAAACAGTATATCAGAAATAATTGAAATTGCTATAAAAAAATTAAAACTTCCTGAAGACAACACTTACAAGGTAATTATCATAAAAGTTTTTGCAAAAAATGAGTTACGTTTATCAACCTACTCATTAATAAAATATAATGTGATTGAATATTTTTGTAGTTACTTGTACAAAATGATGGAACAGAAATAGATGATAATGATGTCTTACTGGAATATGCAGTACAATGTAAGGATGCCATTGTTTTAACGATTTTGGATATAAATATGCCTTTGGATTATGATAAAAAAGACGAAAATAACCAAAATGTTTCAAATGAATGTAGTTCAGCGATGCAGAGAGGTACATTTCAGGTATACATTTCATTATTTTTTTATTAAGTTTATTTTTTAATATTCTTAATGTAATGATATTTATACGCATTCTTAAATTTATAAATAAATAATAACGTATTAAAACTGGGAAATGTATCAATATATTCAAATTGAGGAAAATGGCTACCCGACTGAAAGTAAATCTTAGTGCTCAAAAATAATTTTCGAAATGAATTTATATACAATACATTTACAAGTTTTCTCGAACTGTACACTTCCTGTTTGACGGACTTTTAAAACGCAGCCGTTAAGTAGAACAAGAAATGCAATGACGCAAATTAAACTGCTAGTCAATTTAATAATTTTGATAATAATTTCAATACTGGAGGATCGTGGTCGAGGTAATATTTTTCGCAACAAATTCTTTACAATTTTCAAGATAAAGGGGTTTGTAGAGATGCTTGTAGGCATAAAAATTATTGTAGCCCTTTGATCGTTGAAAGTTACCCACGAGCCAATGAAGTAGACAGTTGTACAATAGTATATTGTGTAACAAGTGCCGTAAGATGAAAATTCACGGGTGCGGTGACCGCACTCGCCTTCGGCTCGTGCGTCAACTCCGCACCCGTGAATTTTCATCTTTACGCACGCGTTGCACACCCTATTTTGTGCCACAAGTGCGTGGAAAGTGGTGCATCGCGCACGCGTAGCGTGCGCAATGTGCCACTTTCCATGCACGTGTTGCACAATATTATTGACTTAGACCATAATTTATCTTTTTTTACAATTTCCTTATGATTTTATCTAATTTTTTCACTTGTGACATTACTATTAAATTATATTATACTTTTAAATTGTAATCCCATCAGTGTAAGTCCACAGGGATACCTTGTCTTACCTTAGCCATGAGGCAAGAGATAGGGAGAAATGACTTTATTTTAAAAAAATAAAGTTTATAATTCTCTGAAGATTTTATTTTATGACAGTTATATTAAAAGATTGATATGCAAAGAATATTTAAGAAGTAAAAATGATTCGTTGATTATGGAAACTTAACTTTTGTTCATCATCAAACTTTTACTACACCGTCTTGTCCCACTTTCTCCTATATACACGCAAGTGTTTTTTTTTTTTATCTATTTCAGATTCTAGTTCTAGTTCTAGTAAAAAATCTGAAACATTAAGTTTATCAAATTATACATCAAGTACAACAGTAAAATCAATAAATCTAGAAGACACAGTGTGGAGTAAATTATCGGAAAAAATAGTTGCTACTTGCAAAAGAGGAGATAAACTGTGTTTTTCAGATAGAAAAGCAGTTATTCAGAAAATCGTAGAATATATGATTGATACTCTCAAAGACACGACAAGAGGTAAAGCACATGAAATTGCAAAAATCCTCTGCAGTACTTATCCGAAAACTTTTGGTGATACAATTGGTAACGACGAAATGTGGGGAACTGGCTTAGAAACCGTAAGGCTTGAAATTTATAATGCCTGTCTTTATAAGATTAATTCAAGAAAACGTAAGAGGAAATCGAAATCTACGGATTACGATAGTGACGATGCGGAGCAAGAAGAACGCCAGAAGCAAGCTGCAACATCACGATATCAAGACGAGTACGGCTGTACTGAATATGCACCTACTCTACCGTTAGATGAAAATGCAGAAAGTCAAGAAAATAAACGACATACTTTATTACAACTTTTTGTTCTTCGCGAAACAAGTCCACAAGTTTTAAAATTAATGGAAGAAACGTATCCAACTCTTCGTGCCATATTAAATGAGAAAAACAGAAATTTAGAAAAAATCGCCACTGACTGGCCTTTTTTACAAGAAATTGATTGCTTCTTTCAACACTGTTCTCGATTATTAGGAAAAAATGTTCTCTAAGTCTGGACAAATTTACTCAGTAAGAAGGCGAAACCCATGAGACAATATTTCAAACTTAAACAGAAAAAGAAAGGAAATGAAATAAATGAGATTATAAACGATTGCAAAACAGCTATTCAAATAAGGAAAGATAAAATGCCAAAACTACTAGTAGTTTTCCGGTTATTAATCTTTTATTTCAATGAAAAGGAAAATTTTCTTTTTAAAATAATTGGAGTAAGTAGAATAAAGCCACTATCCTCTGTAGCTTAATTTATAATTATGTTTCATAAACCTATTAAAGTGTTTTTTTATATTTCAGGATGACATCGATGATGTCGACGTAGCACATGCTGCTGACACGCAATATCCTGTGCTCATTATCAGAGGTATTTTTATTAGAAGTCTCCAAACAATAAATGTTTTACTTTATTTTTTTAACAATAATTTTCAATTGTACTTTGCAGGAAAATCGTTATATGATCAGGATGCAAAATGCAGCGTCGTCATTAATCAAAAAATTTTAATTACTTCCACGAATTCTCTTGAAGGAATCTTGATAACTTTTCTTGCACATTACGTTTATGGATTTTGCTATGCGCCCGAAATTGAAAAATCTTTAGAGTTTATACAAAGGTAACTATGTTTTATTATAATTTGTGTATATATATAAATATATATATATATATATATATATATATATATATATATATATATATATATATATATATATATTTATATATAGAAACACTTAGAAACAACAAGTAGGTCATATTGGGTACTAAGTCATGTGGGGTTCAGTTACCTTAATGTATTAATAATAAATATATATATTTTTAATGTATTGAATGTGTTACTTTTATGTATTAAAAATGTAAATAAATAAAACTGTTTAAATTATTTAATTTAAATGTTTATTGTTTTCAGAGTTTTTTTTACAAATTAATCCACAAAGTGGAGCAAAAAGAGCATCAAAAGCTCGTCGACAAAAGTCATTTAATGTGGCTGTATTTAAACTTGCGAAAGAACTTTCTACATTCTGTGATGAATTCCGAATTGAACCAAGTGATACATAAAATTCGATTATTATTGTACGCTGCTAGGAATATGTGAGTAATTATGTTTCTCTCATGCAAATCAGCAAGAAACAATAATATGTATAATAATTTTTTAAAATATTTGGAGTGAATCTTTTTCTCAAAGAAATAATTATCAATTAAAAGAACATGCTTTCGAATTAAATCTTAAAGAAAATAAGATAAATATCCAGAATCTTAAATTAATTTTAAATGCTCTACACTTCAAATTTATAAAAATTAAATTGCAAAATAAAACTAATATTATTCAAATTAAATTGCAGATGTTTATTATTATTACATATGATATGAATACGGATTTTACTTTGCAGGAACTTTGCTGCAATCCGTAAGATCTGGCCATCCGGGGTTCCGAGCGTGAACGACTTTAATTGCCGGTCTCGGAATAATTTGCTGATTGCATTTGAATTTTAATCTTTTTATGAAAACATGAAATGATATTTGTTTTTTTTTTATGAAAACCTGATTTTTTTTTTTTTTTTTTATAAAAACCAATTCTGGATGTAACAAAAAGATCTATAATATGTTATAAATTCTACTGATAAACAAATTTAATTAACTTTTGTTTCTTATTTTTTCGAAATAATTTCTGTTCAAGAAGAGTTGAAATTGTAAAAGAGTAAAAACACATTATAATCATTATAATCTTTCAAATTAATGCTTTATCTTTTTTTCATGTTAACCCGGCTGTATAACATTCAATAAAGAATGTACATTAAAATTTAATTATATATAAAATGATTCATTATTTAAATATTGTAATAGTGCGTTGTTAACCCTTACAAAAAATACACGCAACAGTGTCCGAAATTACACTCAAATGAGTGTTAACTCGCAAACAAACCTCCATTGAGAGTTAACACTCATTTGAGTGTAATTTCGGACACTAGTCGGGTGTATTTTTCGTAAGGAAAAAATTTCTATTATACATAAAATGTAATGAAAATGTAACGGAAGCAAATTTCATAAATGTACATTATAAACGTTTAATGTTGTCAATGAAAATAAAGTTACAAGTAACTTAAATTTAATGGCACATGTATTAAATTTCATGCACAATGAACATTAAACTTAATGCACAATGAACATTACACTTAATGCACAATGAACATTAAATTTCGTGTAATAAACATTAAATTTCAGTAAAATAAGCTGAATTTTTGGTTTCTACATTACATTATTTGTATGTCGATGTGCATGAAATTTAATGCATGTACCATTAAATTTAAGTTACGTAACTTCATTTTCATTGACAACATTAAATATTTTTAATGTACGTTTGTGAAATTTGCTTCCGTTACGTTTTCATTAAATTTCATGTAGAAATTTTTAACAGTGAATGTTTTGGTTGCGGCAGGTCGCGTAACAATGTTTCGTTCGTCGACGTTCTCGTCTTGGCGCGTGTTTTCCGGCCGTATACGTTTGCACGGCGGTGACGGTCGGTGCGAGCGCGTCCCCCCCACCGAGGTCCGGGCCAGGTACGTCGGGTGGTGTGTCGGCCGGGGCGCGCTTGAGATCCTGTACGTGTACGTGTCGATACCATTTCCCCGAGCGGCTGCGCAGGTCCACTATGACGGGTGAAATAATGCGGCGGATTTCTAGCGGACCAATAAATTTTGGCGCGAGCTTGGCGTTAAACGCCGCTTCTTTGTTGAAGAGCGGGCGGTCCCGCTTCCATACCCATTTCCCGATACGCGGTCTTCATTCGCGGCAGCGGAGATTATAGTGTTTTTCTTGGTGCTGGAACGCGCGGGCCAGCTGGATCTTCACTAGTTCGTAAGTTTCGGCTAGCCGGTGATGCAGGTGGGTCGGCGGCCGTTGGCTCGCCGCGCGGCGCGTTCTCCCCGGGGCGGCGTAACTCGCGGCCGTGATTTAAAAACGCGGGCGTGTAGCCCGTCGCGTCGTGGGTCGCGGTATTATAGGCGAACTGGAGTTCTGGCAAGTGTTCGTCTCAGGCTTTGTGTCTTTTTGCGTATTGCGCGATCATGCACGGAAAGACTGGCGCCCGACAAAACGCTGGGCTACGAAGCATGCATAAACACGTTGCGCGCGCAACGTAAAAGGCTGTGTGCAACCCGACTTCTCCCGCTCAATCTTGCACGTCGATCTGCCGCGCTAACTTTGCACGGCGATTTTCTGTGCAAAATAACCCGACGATTTCTCGTGCAAATTAGAACGTTAATTCTGAATTAGGCAAATAAGATACTCAGTATAATGTCGCCAACCAGGGCCGACGAAAGCCGCACTATATAGTTATAATTTTTTAAATAAAGTATTAAATAAAAGTATTAAAATTTGTTATAAATTTTTCATTATTAATTTTTTTATTTTTTTATTTTTTTAATTTTTTTTTATCTTAGTTTTTGTTTTTTATATTTATTTCTTAAAGAATTGATTTCAAATTTTAAAGAAATTATGAAATAGCTATTTCAAATATGTGCATATAATTATAATTTTAATTAATATAATAATTTGAAAGACATCTTTTACAGTAAAGAACTACTGGGAACTATTGAAAACTATTAATATTTGAATACCATTATACGAGTTACGAATACCATTACGAGTTATAGTAACGTTTGAATTTATTACATTGGCTACGGTTCACTTGACGCTACAAATGCTTTGAAGCGTTCTTCTTCTCCTTCTTTCTTCATTGAAAGAAAGGAGAAGAGGAATGCTTCGAAGCATTTGTAGCATCAAGTGGACCGCAGCCATTATACTACTGTAATATAGTTACTAAGTTAGGCCATTATTTTTGGCGTGATTACAGTTTGTTTCCATAAGGGATTGTCAGCAGAAAATGGAAAAATTGGTTGATTTTATGGCTTTAAATGTCAAGAATTTGTACAGAAATTTAAAGACAGCATATTATTTATACATTTCATTTATTTGTTGGTACATATTTCATTGTACAATACCAACGCCTTTATGTTACATGAAATATGTTGAGAGATATTTTCAATTGAGCACAAAGTTGATTTCGCTACATGTAGAAATTAATCGAATTCTATAATATGAAGGACTGTCGAGTAGAAGGTAGGGATGGGTAAAAATTGTACGTTGGGTTGCAAAAGCTTTGTAATACTGGAACACACACAATAAGTCGGCCGAAGAAAATATATCTTATAATACAAAATCAATTAGTTATTTATTTTATAAAATTAACAGTCAATATATACAGTCCCCTTAAGCAAATTATCAAACAAAATATAAATACATGTTTTTTTTATATGATTTTACACTATATGTCTACTTACAATTAATTGCGTATCATCCTTTTCATATAACAAACATGGTGATTTTATTACTAATGTTGAATAATTTATTACTCTTCCATTTTGTGAGTCTAGTATGATACTGTGACTGAAGTAATGGGAATTAAAGCCAATGAGTTTGAAAGGAGTATATTGAAAATAAATATTATCGTCTACAATATATATGTTGTTAATTTACCCATATTCCGGACCACTGTCAAGAATGTTAGCAACAATTATTGTTCCGGGCATATAAATTATATTGTTTATTGTTACAGAGCTTAATGTTTTTTTCATTTTGGAAGAGGGAAAGTTAATATGAACTGATTCGTCATTTATTTTTGAGTCACATGTCATGTACGTCTTTTCATATTTAGTGAATCCGAGATGTATACGGCTTAGTTCATATCTGACTCCTATACTCTGCAAAATGTTTCTACGAGAAGAAGAAGCTTGCAAAATGGCTTTTAATTCTCGATGTTTTGACTCAAATCGCATTGCCAAAAGGTTAATAATGGGACCGATCTTTGTCATAACTGTACAATAATGAGTCAAAAAATGAAAGGACCCCGCACCAAACCACGGGAAAATGGTTCCCGGTCAATTTCGCTGAAACTTCACTATGTTGTTCTTTGTAATGTTCTGATCAAAAGCTCTAATGGGCACGAAGTCCAAAAATCGTTAGTTTCCGAGATACAGAACGTCAAAGTTGCGGTATATGGCTATTCCTGTTTAACTAGGCAGGATGTCTTAACACCGTTTCATTATTTAGTTATGAAGCTAATGAAGACTAAACCACCGCAACTCTTCTTTGCATTCAGTGTGTAAAAGGGAGTTTGTATATGTATTTTTAAAAATAACCCAAGAACCGTCGGCATCAGCATTACCCGATGTATACCACGTGGAGGTTGCGCGATCGGATTTTATACATCACGTAGCCCTTAAAAGGGCTGATTTTTGTAACATTTTTATAGGCATTCTAACTCACAATGGAGTATCACGGTTGATTGTTTACTTTTTAGTAGCGTGGTCTATTTCCTGCATCTTGTACGGACTCAATTGGTCTCCTGGATGGATAATGGACGTTTTCTTGATGTTGTGCATATCCCAAGAACCATATAACGCTTGCAATGTGTACACATGTTCCAACAGTCCGAGCACCAGACTTGCAGGAACAATAATAACCTTGTATATGATTTTCATTCTCATCTTCTTCATCCTCCACTTGTTCATTTTCCTCATCAGTTGGTATATATGCTATCCAAAGCTGATGTTTAGTAGCATTACGAAATCGAGAAAATACTCGAACTCTCATGAATCCTGGCTGAGGCAGTCTGTTTTGATCTCGTAACATTTCCAGCTGGAATTCTTCATCACCTTCTCGCTGTAATTTATCTTGCACATATGAAGGGGCCAGCTTTACTTGATATATACCAAATGTGAGGTCTTTTAAATGTTGAATTGTTAAAATTGGGAAGTCCTGTATTTGTCCAGCATTCAAACGTACCCATCTTTGCGCGTTTCTTGTGTGGAGATTCTCAGCTTCTACAAGTGCCTGAACAACATTCGGTTCCCTGGCTCGTTCAAGTAGTCGTTGAGCCAATTCAGCATTGGCTCCTTCCATCAAAATAAGAGGGCGATATCTATTTATAATTGCACCAGCTATCCGATACAAGTCTCCAATATACGGAATCTGCTGAATTTGTACAGTCTGCTGGAAGATTTTAAATATTGATCTAAGGTGTCCGTTTCTGGCTTCTACTACCCACCTTGATTTTGTAACAAGCCGCGACTCGTTTGCATCTTCAGTGCTGAGCTGACGTTCGTTGTGATTCAGAAGCGCTGGCATTTTCCAAGTAATGCCCAATTGTTCAAACAGTGGAATGGCATCTCGGTACCCTCTGTCAACAATAATAATATCATCATCCTGAAACCATCTTCTCATTCTATCCGCATCGCGCTGAAATTCATTTTGCAAAATAGCAGCATCATTGTTCGGATGATCAGAAAAGTATGGACCTTGAATGTTAAGAATCCAGCCATTGGGTGCAACTATCAATACCGGTTTGACCAGGTGACGTCCTTTGTGAACAGAATAAGACTGTCGAAGTGCTCTGAAGTTTGTACTTTTCGGCATGTACGTGTATGTGGCATCTATAATAGCAATGACTCTGGGAGTACGGGGATCTGGGTTGTACAATTTATTGGCGAATTCAGTTACATGTCTGGCAATATAATTTTCCCGCGTTATTGCGTCAAATCCAATATTGGCGGGTACAAAACGCTGCATCAGAGATTGTCTTACAGTAGCAATAGCTAAACTTGTTGCTTGTCTGCTTGGATATTGAAACATGGCGCAGAGAAATTCATCTGAAAGCCCTTGCCGCATTTTACACAAAAACATTAATAGTTGTTTTTTACCAACATACCTATAACCACCTTCACGAGGAACTCGGTCGCAGTAAGTAAATAGTTCTCTGAATTGATCTTTTGTTATAGGACAGAAACATTCGAATTCCTCATCTGTTAAGCTGTTCTCGTCATCAATTCGCGTCATACTTATTGCTACATTGCGCAGAGCTTGCAAAAATACTTGGAGTTCTGGTCCTGTGATCACATACGGTCTATTAATAAATTGCAAACCAAGTAACAGTTGTGGTAGCAAAAAACCTCGATCATCCAAATGATGTCGACATGATTTAACAATCTGAGGAATGTATATGTCTTTGGAGATAAAAACATTAGCTTTACACTCAATTGACAATCGATGGAGGTCACCCTCGGCGTTGCATATAAGGCACGTACCGTTCCTAGTTTGCGTTAGAACATTTAATCGTAAGCGACCTGGATCTTCTTCAATCGCTTGTATTTCTGCACGAACCGACTGGTTGCAATTTATACATATTCGTGTCAGATTTGTTACTTCCAGGGGAGGCCTATTAAAGGCGTCACGTCTCTGAATAGCTGTACCTATTTTGGCAGCATTTTCCTCTCCATCAATACGAGACATTGTTCTAGGAGGAAATCGTCCATCACAAATATAACAGTGAAAAAAGTTTCTGTTGGCCATTTTGTATTACAGGTTCTCGAATGGCTAAACGTTAAGATGGAATAATTTAATAGCTCCGGATTTCGCTGCTTTCAGAGACGCTTATAAGTGCCAGTGTAGACTGCCTTTATAAGGGCTGAAGTAATAGCCCTAATAAGTGATGATGTGAAGAAACAATCACTGCAACAACAACACTAATGTGAAAAACTGCTAACAATCCTCAAAAGAACTTACAGACATTTTGTACGGTTGCAGTAAATATTGATATGAGACGTCAGTACTGGTTAATACAGGTCATTTTCGATTATAAGTCGTCAGTGTTTCTTCGACAGTCATTTTTAGGATAGTTGAAGAGCATTCACATTTGGTGGGTGGTTGGTGATTTTTCACGTCGGGTGCAGTGATTGTTTCTGCAACAGTCTTTCTTATGATGGTTGAGGGACTTCGTCTGGTGGGTAGCTGCTGGATAAACAGTCCTTTTCAGGATAGTAAGCTAGCACTTACATCGTTTTCGAGAATCGTTTCAACTGTCCTTTTTTATATACTGAAAGAAGATTTTTTGCTGGTGGATAGCTGATAGCCCAACAGTCCTTTTTAGGATAGTAAGCTGCCACATCATCACTTATTAGGGCTATTACTTCAGCCCTTATAAAGGCAGTCTACACTGGCACTTATAAGCGTCTCTGAAAGCAGCGAAATCCGGAGCTATTAAATTATTCCATCTTAACGTTTAGCCATTCGAGAACCTGTAATACAAAATGGCCAACAGAAACTTTTTTCACTGTTATATTTGTGATGGACGATTTCCTCCTAGAACAATGTCTCGTATTGATGGAGAGGAAAATGCTGCCAAAATAGGTACAGCTATTCAGAGACGTGACGCCTTTAATAGGCCTCCCCTGGAAGTAACAAATCTGACACGAATATGTATAAATTGCAACCAGTCGGTTCGTGCAGAAATACAAGCGATTGAAGAAGATCCAGGTCGCTTACGATTAAATGTTCTAACGCAAACTAGGAACGGTACGTGCCTTATATGCAACGCCGAGGGTGACCTCCATCGATTGTCAATTGAGTGTAAAACTAATGTTTTTATCTCCAAAGACATATACATTCCTCAGATTGTTAAATCATGTCGACATCATTTGGATGATCGAGGTTTTTTGCTACCACCACTGTTACTTGGTTTGCAATTTATTAATAGACCGTATGTGATCACAGGACCAGAACTCCAAGTATTTTTGCAAGCTCTGCGCAATGTAGCAATAAGTATGACGCGAATTGATGACGAGAACAGCTTAACAGATGAGGAATTCGAATGTTTCTGTCCTATAACAAAAGATCAATTCAGAGAACTATTTACTTACTGCGACCGAGTTCCTCGTGAAGGTGGTTATAGGTATGTTGGTAAAAAACAACTATTAATGTTTTTGTGTAAAATGCGGCAAGGGCTTTCAGATGAATTTCTCTGCGCCATGTTTCAATATCCAAGCAGACAAGCAACAAGTTTAGCTATTGCTACTGTAAGACAATCTCTGATGCAGCGTTTTGTACCTGCCAATATTGGATTTGACGCATAACGCGGGAAAATTATATTGCCAGACATGTAACTGAATTCGCCAATAAATTGTACAACCCAGATCCCCGTACTCCCAGAGTCATTGCTATTATAGATGCCACATACACGTACATGCCGAAAAGTACAAACTTCAGAGCACTTCGACAGTCTTATTCTGTTCACAAAGGACGTCACCTGGTCAAACCGGTATTGATAGTTGCACCCAATGGCTGGATTCTTAACATTCAAGGTCCATACTTTTCTGATCATCCGAACAATGATGCTGCTATTTTGCAAAATGAATTTCAGCGCGATGCGGATAGAATGAGAAGATGGTTTCAGGATGATGATATTATTATTGTTGACAGAGGGTACCGAGATGCCATTCCACTGTTTGAACAATTGGGCATTACTTGGAAAATGCCAGCGCTTCTGAATCACAACGAACGTCAGCTCAGCACTGAAGATGCAAACGAGTCGCGGCTTGTTACAAAATCAAGGTGGGTAGTAGAAGCCAGAAACGGACACCTTAGATCAATATTTAAAATCTTCCAGCAGACTGTACAAATTCAGCAGATTCCGTATATTGGAGACTTGTATCGGATAGCTGGTGCAATTATAAATAGATATCGCCCTCTTATTTTGATGGAAGGAGCCAATGCTGAATTGGCTCAACGACTACTTGAACGAGCCAGGGAACCGAATGTTGTTCAGGCACTTGTAGAAGCTGAGAATCTCCACACAAGAAACGCGCAAAGATGGGTACGTTTGAATGCTGGACAAATACAGGACTTCCCAATTTTAACAATTCAACATTTAAAAGACCTCACATTTGGTATATATCAAGTAAAGCTGGCCCCTTCATATGTGCAAGATAAATTACAGCGAGAAGGTGATGAAGAATTCCAGCTGGAAATGTTACGAGATCAAAACAGACTGCCTCAGCCAGGATTCATGAGAGTTCGAGTATTTTCTCGATTTCGTAATGCTACTAAACATCAGCTTTGGATAGCATATATACCAACTGATGAGGAAAATGAACAAGTGGAGGATGAAGAAGATGAGAATGAAAATCATATACAAGGTTATTATTGTTCCTGCAAGTCTGGTGCTCGGACTGTTGGAACATGTGTACACATTGCAAGCGTTATATGGTTCTTGGGATATGCACAACATCAAGAAAACGTCCATTATCCATCCAGGAGACCAATTGAGTCCGTACAAGATGCAGGAAATAGACCACGCTACTAAAAAGTAAACAATCAACCGTGATACTCCATTGTGAGTTAGAATGCCTATAAAAATGTTACAAAAATCAGCCCTTTTAAGGGCTACGTGATGTATAAAATCCGATCGCGCAACCTCCACGTGGTATACATCGGGTAATGCTGATGCCGACGGTTCTTGGGTTATTTTTAAAAATACATATACAAACTCCCTTTTACACACTGAATGCAAAGAAGAGTTGCGGTGGTTTAGTCTTCATTAGCTTCATAACTAAATAATGAAACGGTGTTAAGACATCCTGCCTAGTTAAACAGGAATAGCCATATACCGCAACTTTGACGTTCTGTATCTCGGAAACTAACGATTTTTGGACTTCGTGCCCATTAGAGCTTTTGATCAGAACATTACAAAAAACAACATAGTGAAGTTTCAGCGAAATTGACCGGGAACCATTTTCCCGTGGTTTGGTGCGGGGTCCTTTGGGTTTTAATTCGCCAAAGTGTTTAATATACATATAATTCATGATGCTCGATTATTAACATTTCTAGTTGAAGTAGATGGGATTTCGTAATAGTAGGAGATGTAGTAATGTGAATAATTTCACGGAGTTTCTTATAAATGTTCCAATATTTATTATCATGCGGAACTTTATCCCCTACTAAGATGCCAAAATATCGAGTGAAAAATAACATTTCGGAAGCTGACATTTTAAGTTTATGATTTTTTTCAAATAATCCATATTAATTTCAAGTGGCATATTAGCTGTTTCAAAACCAAAATTGACGGTTTTTAATTGATAATTCAAGTAGTCAAGGGAAAAACATTTGTTTGTGTTGATTAATGTCAATAAAATGTCGGTCATTACGTAATTGCAGACCCCTTCAAACAAGTCGTGCATGATGTCCACACTTGCATTTTCGATTATGTGAAAATTATTCAATTCGTTGAAAATGCAAGTGTCCTTAATTCCAGTGTTAAACGAATTAATGTCTTCTACATCTCCTTTATATTTCTCTACGGTTTGCATTAATGAACTATCTTCTTTGCATAACTTTTTCATAGTTAATGATGTAGCGTAGCAAATGCGACAAAACACATTCGAAGAGAATGATTCTACAAAACCGAATATACTATTTATACCAAGGTTGTCTCCTACTATTAAACTGGTTATAAAGTGAACTTTGTATTTTTTCGTTTGAATATCGATTTCTATGCCATTTTCGTATAAGGCCTTGTTCGAGATTCCGTTATCTCGTTGCGCCACCGTATCAGATGGCAGCATCGATCGGGTATCAACTGGCCGGATCCACGCGGCAGCTATCGCAAGCACGGGCGCGAGCATCGTCGTCTTCTTCCGCTCGGCTCAGAGTAGAAATATGGCCGCGCAGTGATCAGACGCATAACGTGTGCTACGTGCGTACAAGTTGTGACTCCGCATTGAAGTGCATATCGCAGTGACCAACGCTGCTTAAAGACATTTCTAAGGTGTAAAAGAGACCGCTCAGCTCAGCTCTGGTACATCAACACGACGACTCAGGCTCACACGTGCGCGAGTGCCGACCGCCACGTGTCTCACCGGCTCACGGGCAATTCATCACCAGGAGAGCAATTAATACAATTGTCTCTCGAATACATGGACAATCAAAAGACTTCTCTTTATACACAGCTCATCATTATACGGACAATCAAAAGACTTCTCTTTATACACAGCTCATCATTTCTCAGGTCAGATTGTACATATTTTGACGCATTAAAGACGGCTCAGACTGTGTTCTGAGTTACACAAAAATCAAGGAATAATTAGTTAACACCTTCCACGCGCGTCCTTCTCATCCCGCTTCCATCGCCGGGATAAATCAGCGATTTTGCGAACATTTGGTCCTTCGAGCCGGATGCGTGGAACCTAGAGTGTAGCTCAGAAACAGATCATGTAAACAGGGCATGCCCTTCGACGTGCCACGTAGACATTATCGCGCGTTTTCGCGAGTGAAGTACAGACATCCTCACGCGCGCTCGCGAGTGTTACACAAACATTATCGCGCGCTCTCGCGAGTGTAACGCGGACATAAACACGTGCTCAGTACATGACCAGACTCTCGCTTCGCGCAGTGTTTTTCTCACGCGTCTCTCGAACGTTCTCGTTTCGTGCAGTATTTCTTACGCGTCTCTCGAAAGTTCTCAGGTTTCTCATCATGCGCAGCTCAAGCTCGGCTCATCATGACGGAGCCCGCCAAAAACGGGGACGGGCGGCAAGGACACCACGACGCAGAAGCTCGAGGTACCACCGGCCCGCACGTCGGATCGCCAAGTCGCACCAGTGCGCTTGTCCGGAGCGTATCCTGCAGGTTCATACTCAGATAAACCGCCTTGCGACGGTGCAGAATATTGGCAAGACGCTGCCATCTTGTGCAGAGGACACGTCATTGGAGGAATCTCAATGCATCTCAAGGAGGTGCATAAGGTGTTTCTCAAGGAGCACGGATACTTTGAAATCTCATGGCCGGCGGCGCTCATTTAGCATGAATACTTCTCAAACAATGGGTCTGTTCGCGTTGCTTGCACTTTTTGCACTCAGCATCTTCGCTTTCTCTCTCTCCAACGGCCGAATATATATTTATCTCATTTTGTTCGCGAAATCGCTGTTTTATCCCGGCGATGGAAGCGGGATGAGAAGGACGCGCGTGGAAGGTGTTAATAAATTATTTCCTTTTATTTAGTGTAGCTCAGAACACAGTCTGAGCAGTCTTTACTTTGAGATAAATGTACAGTCTGACCTGAGAATTCGATGAGCGTGGCTGAAATGAGAAGCCTGTAATGATTGAGACAATTGTATAAATCGCTCTTCTTGTGTTGAGTCGCCCGGTGAGCCGGTGAGCCACGTGGCGGTCGGCACCCGCGCACGTGTGAGCTTGAGCTGCCTTGTTGATGCACCAGAGAAACGATGAGCGGTCTCTTTACACTTTAATGAGCTTTATCGAATGCGTCAATAGCTGCGATGGGCGCGGTGATTCAGTTCTCCTAGAGAAATACACAGAGCACATGTAGCACTTCTGCTCACTGCGCGGCCATTAGTCTACTGTCTCTGTCGCGCGGAAGAAGACGACGACGCTCGCGCCCGTGCTTGCGATTGCCGCCGCGCGGATCCGGCCGGTCGATACCCGGTCGATGCTGCCATCTGATCCGGTGGCGCAACGTGATAACGGAATCTCAAACACATTTCAAGTGCAAAAATGTTTGGGGATTTCAAGCAACGCGAAGGAACACAACGTTTACGCCGCGGAGGCGCGAAATTACATGGCTGCTCGTCGCGCTGTTGCAAAGATCAAAAGCGTATTAGAGAGGCCCGCTCCGACGTCCGTATCGCAGTCCTCGCGTGACAATCAGCGGCTGCCAGACATAAATATCCCGTCCTTTTAAGGGCAATTACGCTCCAACGGCACTCACGTATTGTGATGTGCACAAAATTCAGGGATCTCTCACCGGGCGATCGACAAAAGTTAGTGATCTCACGGAGGCTCTGCTTCAATTGCCTCGACCGCCACAACGTCCGCTCATGTAAAAGCTCACGGGGGTGCAAGAAGTTCACCAACCGACACCACACGAAGCTGCATGAGGCTCACCAGTCGAACTCATCAGCGAAGCCGATCACCAGCTCAGTTGCGTCCACTCAATAGGAAGATGGTGCAATCGTCGCTCACTCCTCTTTGGCCCGCTCATCACACTCAACATTACTAGCTGCAGCCCTGGCTCAGATCAGTTCATCTGTTAATACTCTGTGCGTACGGCTTCTCATCGATTCAGGTTCAGAACTCACCTTTGTTTCAGAATCACTCGTTCGTCAGCTCAACATTCCTCGTCAACATTCTGTCATTCTCATTACTGGAATTGGTAGCGGAAAGTCAACGCAAAACTCGAGGAGTTGCATTAAGCTCCGCTCACTTCACTCAAGATCAGACGTCATTATTCACGCTCACATTCTGCAGACGTTAACCAACATCCTGCCATCATTCAACGCTGCACCACAGGAATGGCCGCATCTCACCAAGTTAACCTTGGCCGATCCAGATTTCCTCACACCACGGCCAGTGGATATCATCATTGGAGCTGACTCATATGGGCAAATCATCAAGCCCAACATCATCAAACAAGATCCATTGATGCCAATTGCGCAGCTCTCAATTTTTGGATGGCTCGTTCTCGGACCGGTCAACACATCATCATCGGCATCTGCTGCAGTACATCATGCATCGATTCAGGAGAGAGAAGATGCTCTCGACAAGCTACTGTCGAAATTCTGGACACAAGAAGAAGTGCCTGCGAGTAACAATCATGATCTTACTTCTGACGAACAAAGATGTGAAGAATATTTCAACCGCACTGTTTCGCGGGACTCAACAAGTCGATACATGGTTCGAATTCCGTTAAAATCATCATCTGATACTCTTGGTGATTCATATCAAGTTGCTCATCGATGCCTACAGGGATTAATAAGAAGATTCTCCGAGACCAGAACTATCGACGTCTGTATCATCAGTTTATGACAGAATATCGAGAGCTCAATCACATGAAGAAGGCTTCACCCGTTTCCAGTCAGCACACACAATATTACTTGCCACACCACGGAGTGCTCAGACCAGACAGTGCAACCACAAAATTATGTGTGGTATTTAATAGCTCGAGTGCATCTACATCCGGCCGCTCACTTAACGATCTCATGCACACAAGAGCCAAGTTGCTTTTAGACATCACAGATGTCTTGCTCTGGATTAGACAATTTCGACACTTAGTCGCCACTGACATCACTAAAATGTATAGGCAGATCAACGTGCATGAAGATGACTGGAATTTACAACGGATTCTCTGGACAGACGATCTGCTCAATGAAGTGCCATATTATCTAACCACGGTCACGTATGATACCAAGGCTGCCTCGTTCTTAGCGATACGAACGCTGCTGCAACTCGAGGTCGATATGTCGACGATACGTTTGGAGGCGCTGACACTGTTCAGCAGCTAATACAAATTTCATTGCAGCTAAAGAACTTGTGCATGGCGGGCGGCTTCCCATTAGCAAAATGGCACACGACTAATCAAGATATGCTCGCTGCGGTTGACGCAGATAAGGATCAGATATCACAAATTACATTCGACGATTGCGTAACCAAAATACTCGAATTACGATGGCTTCCTCAAGAAGATTCATTCACATTCTCAACAAGGATCTCGTCGCACACCGATCATCTCACCAAACGCCTCATTTTGTCTGAAGTGGCTCAGATATTCGATCCACTAGGCTTTGTATCACCAGTAGTGATCAAGGCGAAGATGCTCTTGCAGGAGCTTTGGCTTTATAAGCTCCAATGGGATGAACCACTGCCATCCCAGCTCTCATCACGGTGACTCATCATCAGAAAAGAACTCACAAGCTTGATCAAGCTCTCAATACCTCGGTGGTATAACACATGGAGTACCTCAACAGTGGAATTTCACGGCTTTTCTGATGCTTCTCAACTCGCAATGGCTGCAGTCGTATATATCACCGTCCACGGCTCCAATGGCGCCACGATTTCATTGTGCTCCAAAACCAAGGTAGCACCACTCAAACGGCTCACCATCCCGAGACTTGAACTCACCGCAGCACTGCTGCTCTCAAGACTCATGCGATACGTTCAAGCCACCTTGAAGTTGAACGTTACAGCAACTCACTTGTGGAAGGACTCTCTTGTGACACTCACGTGGATCAAATCTCATGCATCGCGGAAGGATTTTGTGAAAAACCGGGTTTCTCAGATTCAAGAGCTCACTGCAAAAGCACACTGGAAATACATACCTGGTACATCCAATCCAGCCGATTGCGCATCTCGAGGCTTGACTACTGCTCAACTCCAAAGCCACTCATTATGGTGGACGGGACCACCGTGGATACTCACACCTGAATCATGGCCATCACAACCCGCGCTGTCGGACGAGTCGAGCGCTCATGAGGCTCGTCCTGGCATTGCGCTACATGCAGCTGCATCTCAGTCGGACTATCACTGGGATGTCATATATAGGTACTCAACTCTCAACAAATTAGTGAGAATAACAGCTTTTTGTTTCAGGTTTATTTCGCTTCTGAGAAAGCGCCGATACACGCCACTGGACGTACACTCAGCTTTAGAGAAGGCCAGACTATTCTGGATCAAGGCTACTCAAGCGGCATATTTCACGCACGAGATCAAGATGCTCACGGCCAACTCGAGACTACCACCTACTCACGCATTCAGTCGACTGACTGCCTATATAGACGCTCAAGGGATTATCCGAGTTGGTGGCCGTCTCACCCAATCAGCTCTAGCTCAAGACAACAAACATCAGGCGATTTTACCTCGCCGCTCACGATTTTCAACCTTAATCATCGCACACGCCCACGTGCGTACCCTGCATGGAGGAACACAACTGACATTGGATCATGTCAGACAACGATACTGGATCATCGGCGGACGGGCTCCGGTGAAGTCTCATGTCCTACGGTGTGTCGTGTGTGCTCGGCAGAGGGGGATCCGTGCTCATCAACTGATGGGCCAACTACCTCTCTCTCGGGTTACGCCGTCACGTATGCTCATACAGGAGTCGACTACGCCGGACCGCTCACCATCAAGACATGGAAAGGACGAGGTGCGAAAACATACAAGGGATGGATCTGTGTATTCGTCTGCTTCTCCACCTCCGCAATTCACCTCGAAGTAGTAAGTGACTACTCATCAGAAGGATTCATAGCAGCCCTCCGAAGATTTTCAGCGAAAAGAGGAATTGTTCAGACCATGTATTCGGACTGCGGGACAACTTTCATTGGAACAGACGCCGCGCTCATGAAAATGTTCGTCCATGGTTCTCAAGAACATCAACGGATTGCTCAAGTTTTGCAACTTGACGGTACAAGATGGGAGTTCAACCCACCAGGCGCTCCACACATGGGGGGCAAATGGGAAGCGGTGGTAAAGTCCGTGAAGTTTCATCTAAGACGGACTATCGGGGAGACTCTACTCACGACAGAAGAACTAACAACATTGCTTACGCAAATCGAGGCCATTCTCAACTCACGCCCTTTAGAACCGTTAAGTGACGACCCTGAAGACGTCTCAGCGCTCACACCAGGTCATTTTCTCATTGGAGGTCCACTCACTACCATACCCGAGCCATCTCTGGTTGACCTGGCAACCTCGCGACTATCTCGATGGCAGCTCATCCAGCAGCGTGTTCAACATTTTTGGGCACAATGGTCAGCTCATTATCTACAACGCCAGCAGGCGATATCCAAGTGGCATCATCCTAACGACAACATCAAGGTGGGTTCTATCGTACTGCTCACCGACGAACGCCCTCCACCGTGCAAGTGGCCACTCGCCAGAGTAACGGCATTGCACCCCGGCAAGGATGGACTCACGAGGGTAGTTACCCTTAAGACGGCCACTACGACACTCACTCGGCCAATTGCCAAGCTGGCCGTACTACCGATCTCATCAGAATAAAAGACCAGGAGTAAGGAATCATCAACAAGGTTGCTGATGGCGGGCGGAATGTTCGAGATTCCGTTATCTCGTTGCGCCACCGTATCAGATGGCAGCATCGATCGGGTATCGACTGGCCGGATCCACACGGCAGCTATCGCAAGCACGGGCGCGAGCATCGTCGTCTTTTTCCGCTCGGCTCAGAGTAGAAATATGGCCGCGCAGTGATCAGACGCATAACGTGTGCTACGTGCGTACAAGTTGTGACTCCGCATTGAAGTGCATATCGCAGTGACCAACGCTGCTTAAAGACATTTCTAAGGTGTAAAAGAGACCGCTCAGCTCAGCTCTGGTACATCAACACGACGACTCAGGCTCACACGTGCGCGAGTGCCGACCGCCACGTGTCTCACCGGCTCACGGGCAATTCATCACCAGGAAAGCAATTAATACAATTGTCTCTCGAATACACGGACAATCAAAAGACTTCTTTTTATACACAGCTCATCATTTCTCAGGTCAGATTGTATATATTTTGACGCATTAAAGACGGCTCAGACTGTGTTCTGAGTTACACAAAAATTAAGGAATAATTAGTTAACACCTTCCACGCGCGTCTCATCCCGCTTTCATCGCCGGGATAAATCAGCGATTTCGCGAACAGGCCTGTAAATCTGCAATTAATGGTTTAAAAACTATTTTAGTCCCAAAACGTTTTCGATCTTTGGAATAAAACGCACTGCACAAAATTATACTATCTAGTTTTGATGCGTAATTAGGCGGTAGGCAAGGAATTGTGGCATACACGGCACCAATTTGATTTTTTCCAGCATGGGATCCTAATGCGTTACCTGTCTCTACATCATCAAAAAATACAATTAGAGGTAATGCAATACCAGTTTTTTTAAAGTTACGCAGCTGTCTTTTCCATAACTCACTTTGTGTGAAGTTACTTATGACATTTGTTTCATCCTTTAAGAAATTTACGTATAATAAAGTGGCATCAAACAGTCCATCTAATTGCAATAAACTTCTTAACGATTTTTTAAGCGGTATATAAATTATAGAATTAGTCTTTTCTTGTATTAACAATTTGTTTCCGCGTGACTTAGAGACAGGTTCCGCGTTAATTATAATTGTTTCAGGTTCAACGTACAGGCCTGCACTTTTATACAAAGTAATTCTTTTCTTTTCCGTACTATAAGATTCAAACGGATCTCGATATTTATCAAATATTTTTGTAATTTTCCGATTAACTTTATCTTCGAGTACATTTTGTAAAGATACATTTAACATTTTCGGTAAAAATGGATTATACGTATCTTTAATGAATGTTTGCATAATACATATAACTGACTGAATTTGACTTCTTGTCATATTCAGATTATTGTACAGCTCGCAAGTTAGACGTAGTACATTTTCATTTATGTCCATATTTGTTTGCTATACAACAATTAAATGTAAATAATTTAAATAAAATAAATAAACTGTAATAAATGACTTATTTTTTATTTCCTTAATTCAACAATTAACTCTTTAATTTGACGCGATGCTATAATCCTTCTCCACTTCTCCATACCAAAAATAAATTTCTGTATAAAGCACCAAATATATCCAGAAGCAACTGGAAAGTCTACATTTAAAACAAAAAAAAGTTTATACAAGAAATCAACAGATTCCACCACTTTTTCGAAATTATACACAACTGAGTCGTACACGACGTGGCAGCATTGTATTTGATCCAGTGATGGTCCACAAATAATTATGTACGGTTGTTCTTTTAATTCGTATTCGCCGTATCTAGCATCAACTTCGCGTATAACTCGATGACTCTCAATGTGATCCCAAAAAATAATTTTATTTATATTGAAAGTCAAATAAGATGCACTTTAGAAATACTTTTGAATATTTATTAATGTACTAAGACGAGTGACTATAAAATACATTTAGTATATGCAGGCATGAAATTGAAGCTATTTTGTCTATATAAAAGGTATTGTCTATATATCAAAAATTCGTTTAAAAGAAGCTTTTTTTTCAAATATTTTCAAAAATTTGAGTAAAGCAATTGTTATAATGCACATTCAAAATTAAAATCATTATATTATTTATTACTTACGTTTACGTGTCGAATAAATGCATTAATGATATCGAATTTTGTAGGCCTCCATTTATTGTTAATGCATTTACTCCTAACAGTGTAATTCATCAAATTGGGTAGTAACAGAAACCCCAATGCACTTTTATGATCTATAGATATAAAAGTGGTTTTATTTTTATGTTTCATTATATACTATTGTATATGAATTACGAAGAAAGAAAAAACATGTAGTGTAACTCACCGTCGTTATTACAGTTTTTATTTTTGTCCAAGATATCTTTTATTTTAGTGTAGTCGGGCAACGTTAAATCGTTCTCTACTTCAAGACCTGCAGGGTCTAATAACCAAGCGCACTTTCGCTTAGCGACTCGTATTATTTTTTCGGCTATAGAAGGCCACTGAGACGTTAATTTATTTGCGATTTCCGCATCGTTGTTTTCGGGTGCAGATGTTGCACTAAATTTCTTTTTGAAATCCGACAGTATCTATAAAGAAAGGTACGCAAAAATATATATTTTCGCAAATCAATCAAAATAAGAACCGCAGTGAATTAAATACGGCATTAGGGCGGGTCTAAAGTAGATTCGTTACCAACATACCGACAGAACTTGAATAGTGTAATTGTACAGTTATTGAAACAAGTTAAAATTTCGCATTCTACTTTAAAGGATTTTTTGTACTATTTTCACATTAATTATTCATATTCATTATATTTTAATTGGTGATTAAGTATGTAATTCAGAGACGATAATGAAACAATTCATACCAGTTGCGGTGCGATCTGACTTTTGAGAACTTTCAAAACTTTGATAATTTCGAAACCTTTATTTTGTGAAAAGTACACTGACTGTCTGTATGTGAATGATTTGTCCCACACGTCTACAATTTCGTCAGTCGTTGCATCATAATTTTCTTCGCACAAAATACAAACATCAATCTCAGCAGAAGTCGATTCTGCAAAAGTAAATACACACATTGTATGACAATGTTAATCTTATAATAATAACAATAAATAAAATTTTTATTCCGACATACCGGGGTCAATTATTAATAAATATTATTATATTTTACATATAGTAATTACCAACGACTCTAATGATGCATAAAGCACCCCCCCTCCTGGTGAAAAAAAATTTTTAAATAAAAATAAAAAAAAAAGAAATAATAATTATATAATAATAATAAAATACGTTTAATAATAAACGTATAATAATAAATAATAAAAAAGAAAAATAATAATAACAATAATAACAATCCCGGTCACATTCCCTATTATAATAATAACAATAATGATAAGGACAATTACATTGTTGTGAGGCGGAAACCGAGTTAACCCCATTTCGACACCGAGCTGTCAGCGCACGTATTCAGGCTATTGCCAAAGACACCTGCGGTGGCATTCCGGGAATCACCTGATTGCCAGCGCAAGTCAGTATTGCTAAATGGCATCTGAGGTGGCATTCCGGGCTTCACCCGATTGCCACACTGACCCGAATCCAGATGCAAAAGCGCTGACAGCTGAGTCGGCAACGCGGAAATATCGCCGAGCGATAAAAGGCCCGCCCTTCGGAGAAGCGGCGGGCAGTCCAAGAACAGAGCGCGTACCGCGAGTTGTCGTGTTAAAAAGCTGGTGTAACCCGCGAGTCAGGGTAGTGAAATAAGTGATACAAGTGTAACTGAAATATCTTCTTGTTATTAAACACCACCACTACAACCAATTGAATCTCGAGTGTTGTTCTTTCTCCGACCTGCGGATCCAACGAACCCGGTGCCGGCCCTGAGACGAACTTCAAGGCGCGCCACAACAACATTAACAAAAATATCTTCAAAATGTTCATCACCAACCTGCTGGTTTTTGTTTTGATTTTGTTGCTTGATGCAAGAAATTTTCATAGTCAGCTTTGCGAATCAAGTCCCGGAATTTTAAGTATTCGATATTCAGAAGACCAGAGGCATTCACTCGTGGTGCACTACTGCTCTGGATTAGACCATATGATGCTTCGTAGTACAAATGTATATGTTCTTGTGGAAAGATTTCAACAATTTCTGTTGCTAGCTCTTTGAATCACTTTGAATAAATGCTGCAACAAAATTATCATAACGTTATCATCAATTTCAAAATCATTTGAAAATAATGACAGTTATGGAATTATATTGCTACTGATATTCAATATCAAATTTACAATTTTGTTACTTGATACTAATTACTTCATTCATATTTAACAATTTATTAATTGAATTTGAACTGAATTTCAAGTAATTTGAATTTGCACTCCCCCAATTAGTATCACTGCATCTTGATAATTGGCTTCTCTATATGAATATGCACTTCTCTCGCACTCACCCAGTACTTTATATATACATTTGTGGAGACAGCACTATATGAAATGTTTTTTCTTAGACATAATTGAATACAAGAATAAGATGACAAATCAACATAACAAAACACTTGTATATTATGAACTAAATAAGAATGAAGTAAGTATTATATAATAAATGTTTCAATTACCCCCACCTACAATAATTATTATATATGTATGTATGAAATATTGCGAAATTCAATATGTTAAATAAAACTGAATATTCTTACGTAAAAGGATATGGTAAGTTTTGTGTACTGGCCATTTCGTGATCTATAATTATTTTACACAAGCATTTTCTGATATTTGAGATGTCTTGCTTTTCACCATATTGCAACAATATAATGGCCTAGTTTACACCGTGCGACCTGATCGCGACCTGACCTATGCCCTGACCTAAAATAGGCTTCTAAACAAAACGTTTACACCATTTAGACCTATAATACTTTTGGGTCGAATATAGGTAAAAATTTAGTCCTCATGTGAGTGCCATCTGTTGAACAAGATTGAAAGGTTTACGGACTTATACCTAACCAATATCGTTTCAATCGTTTGTACTATTTCGCTCGCAGGACGCACAAGTACACAGTGAATGGCAAAGCGTAACGTCGTTGACCTGATTAGATTCATCGTAAGTCAAGATTCTTCTTACCTCGCACAGATTGCCGTTTTTTGATGCACACGAATAAATAACCGATAGACGAACGTTCCGATTGATCCAACCTAACCATATTTTTCCAGATTATTTGCGCATTTCTCCTCGCCGTAAGTTACTACGGATTTGATGTGCATGATCGCGGCTTCCAGCGAAGTTATCAAGAAGCCAGTCTAGTCTGCCTTATAAGCAGAGCTCGATATATTTTTATCACAATGAATGCGTTACAGTACACAGAACTTTTTATAAGTATGATACAAATGATGGTAATTGAAAATAATAAACGACGAACTGCAAGGTTATTGAAAATTATACACAGAAGACAGCAAGTATGGAAAAGAATTTCTCTACAAATTAAAAGATCCCGGAATTTGATTATGGATGTACAAATGTTGCTACCACCTATGAATCTTGCGGAATTCTGCTTTGTCTCGAATAGACGTCTTTGGATGAAACGTAGAAGTTATCACTTTTGGGATGACATTGTTTTGAATACATATGATGAGGCACAGTGGCTTGAAAGTTTCAGAATGCACAAGGATACATTTAATAAATTATGTGATATTCTTAAAAAAGAATTAAAACCAAAACCTATTTTTTTTAAGTCCAGAGAACCACTCTCGGTGCAAAAACAAGTGGCTGTTGCTTTATACAAATTGGCAAGTTGTGCAGAGTATCGAGTAGTCGGTAATATTTTTGGTATCCACAAATCTACGGTGAAGAAATGTTTATATAAAGTTGTGAATGCCATTAATAACGTGATGATGGCAGATTACTTACATATGCCGAACGAATTCGAAGCTGTTGAAATAGCAAATAGGTTTGAAAAGAGATGTCACATACCCCAAATTATTGGTTGCATTGACGGATCGCACATACCGATTCTGGCTCCTGCTGACGGCTATAGAGATTACGTAAATCGAAAGGGCTGGCCTTCATACAATCTCCAAGCAGTTGATGACAAATGCAGGTATGCAAGTAATACATACTATTTTTATGTAATCATGTTTATAAATCATTAGTTATTCATATTTTACATTTATAGATTTAGAGATATTTGCATCCGACATCCAGGAAATACTCACGACGCTGCTGTATTCAAAGACTCTAATTTGTATAAAAATGTACGTACACTAATTCCACAGGTATGAAAATACGAATAGATTTATTTTATATTAAACAATAGTAAGGAATATGTTCCAATTACTTTATTAATAATTCTTGCAGTCAAGCAAAAATATTGATGGTATGGAAGTGCCATATTTGATCATTGGAGATCCAGCGTATCCGCTGTTACCATGGTTAATGAAAGGCTACCCTGGTTCAGTGACTTCCGAACAAGATTCTTTTAATGTTTACTTAAATTCAGCGAGAGTTGCTGTAGAAATGGCTTTTGGGAGATTGCGAGGACGCTGGAAAATTCTTCTGAAGAGAATAGATGTATCGCATACATTTGTTCCCAATATAAACAGCGCGTGCTGCATTTTACAGAACTTTTTGGAATACACAAATGAACACTTCATGCAGCAATGGCTTCAACATGTGGCTGATGCAGAAATACTGTTTCCACAACCAGGACATGTGGTTAACCGTCAACGGAACAATATTTTGGGTTCAGACATTCGTCAGCATTTAACAACTTATTTGTCGCAAAATTTTCCTTTACGCCGAAGTATGCTGAGATAGCTATTATTTTATAAGAATAAAAATATATTAGGAATACATTGTTTTAGTAAGTCTGTCTTATAATTTTAATAAAATTAGATATAGTTACATTAGATATAGTTATGATACATTTGTCATTATGTTATTCTCAACAAAAAAAAGTAATAGCAATAATATCGTTTATTTTTAAAATATTTTATTTGTAGCATATAGGTATTGTACAAAATCTTTGGAAACTATATTAAAAATTGTAGCTATATAAGTTTATACACACAACATACAAGAACATTAAAATATGTGATGAACGACTACTGTAAAGTGAAACGATCAATATGAACGTAAACGACTAATGAAAACTTATGTCTTACATTCCAACGTTAGATAGTTGCATGAGCATGATATTCATCACAGTTTTTCTTGTTTCTTAACTTTGCAAAATAAACTTATTTTAATAATCTGTTTGCACTATTATTACTGTATATAAAACACTTGTAGCGACATACAGAACATACAAGAACATTAAAATACATGACTTAAACGATTAATGTTAACTTAAACTACTGTAATTTTAAACGATCAATAAAAACGTAAACGACTAATGAAAACTTATTGCCTTACATTCCAACGTTAGATAGCTGCATGAGCATGATATTCATCACAGTTTTCTTGTTTCTTAACTTTGCAAAATAAACTTATTTTAATAATCCATTTGCACTATTATTACTGTATATAAAACACTTGTAGCGACATACAGAACATACAAGAACATTAAAATATATGACTTAAACGATTAATGTCAACTTAAACTACTGTAATTTTAAACGATCAATAAAAACGTAAACGACTAATGAAAACTTATTGTCTTACATTCCAACGTTAGATAGTTACATGAGCATGATATTCATCACAGTTTTTCTTGTTTCTTAACTTTGCAAAATAAACTTATTTTACGACAATAATGTGAAAGAGGCAATAGGAGTCCAGCGCGGTAATCAATGCGCAATAAATTAACCACGTGTGCATAAAAGAAAGTATATTTAGTCGTTAATACAACGAAAACGATTTTCGAACGTTTCGGCCCTTTCTTTGGCCATCCTCAGCGTAAACTATATTAATACCGTGTAACGCGTCCCTACATCCTACCTTAATTACAACCTCTAACGCAGTCATACGCACGACAACAATTTAACGCAGTCACGATGATCAACATCGGTCGATTTTTCTAGCGCATTCGCAGTCCCATGATTCTCCAGTTAGCAGATGTATGTCTCTCTGTAGGTGCCCGATCCTCGGTACGTCCGAGCTCCGGTCGCACAGCGCATCTCACCGTTCGAACCCACCAGCCGGATAGCCACGAAGTGGCTGAGATTACAAGCATAGAAATTTCTTCGAAACTTATTTTAATAATCCGTTTGCACTATTATTACTGTATATAAAACACTTGTAGCGACATACAGAACATACAAGAACATTAAAATATATGACTTAAACGATTAATGTCAACTTAAACTACTGTAATTTTAAACGATCAATAAAAACGTAAACGACTAATGAAAACTTATTGTCTTACATTCCAACGTTAGATAGTTACATGAGCATGATATTCATCACAGTTTTTCTTGTTTCTTAACTTTGCAAAATAAACTTATTTTAATAATCCGTTTGCACTATTATTACTGTATATAAAACACTTGTAGCGACATACAGAACATACAAAAACATTAAAATATATGACTTAAACTGCAAACTTATTTAGTTACTTTGTCAGTAGCAGGCGATGTTTGCGAAGGATATGAGGGTTAAACAAAATACCTGGTTTGTGAAATAGGTGATGATACCTGTAATTCATGATTAGATGGATATAATAGAATTTCCAATGAAGCGGAAGGCAGTGATGTAGCATAATCTGATGTAGCAGACGGAGAGGGTGAAGCTGGTGGCACAAAAGTTTGCAATGTTTGCGGTGACATCGACGAGCTTGAACTGCGTGTTAAAGCAGACATTGATGATGGTGAAGGATTGCGCACAAAAGTAGATGGTGGTGTCAGCGAAGAATATACGGAGGATTGAAGTGTCGGATAAAATGATGGTTGATACTGTTGCTGCTGGTTGATCGTTTGCAATCCTTTTAGAAATCCATCCATAAGCATGCCCATCTGTTGCATTTGATGATCATGTTCTTTTTTCATGAGCCCAGCCTCCCATTTCCTTTGTTCTTCATTTGTTCTTGCAAAGATTTATTCAGCAATTGATTTTGTGTTGTAAAAATTTCATGAAACATCTCAGCTTGTTTCTTGACAAACGTTTCACTGAATTGTTCTCCCCTCTGTATATTCGATAACCGTCCTGCATAAAAGAAAACAAAGTACTGCGTGATTTCTGCTAATATTAAGTGTAAATAATTAACTATTTTTTTCCTAGACAACTACATAAATATTTGTAATACTGACCTCCAGTTTTTCTACTTCCCTTTTTATTCTTATCTGAGCTAGCGATTGGTGCATCTAGCACTTCCACAATAACGTCTTTTGCAAGAAATTCGGTATCACTGTCCGTTCCTTCTGAAATATAAATAAATCTATATTATTTGTATGAAATATAAATAAAGTAGTTAAAACGGGAAAAATATGCATATATATATATATATATATATATATATATATATATATATATATATATATATATATATATATATATATACCTATAATTTCAACTTCCTGAGTTTCTAAGGCACTTGAAGATTCGATACCAACACCATCAACTGCTTGAACCGATGGTCGACTACCAAGCAATTCATCCATTGCTTCGAAATATTGAAATGACATACGATCATGCCCACTGATTGAATTATTTCGTTTGCACTTGTAGTACATTTCTTTTAAATGCTTCATTTTGAATTGCATTTGTGTGGCACTTTTGACAAAACCAGCTTGTTTCATTTCTGACTCCAAAGATTTATAAACATCGATATGTTTATATTTTTTCCCGTCCATCAACTTTAAAATTCGTTTGTCAATGCACAACTGAATGAAGAAATTTGTCTCTTTTTCAGACCAATTTATTCCTTTTTTTCTTTTAATATTTACTGTACTTTGTGAAATGTTTTTTACATCTTTACAAACTGCATCCATGCTTTCTTCGCTATCATCTTCCATTTTAATCTGAAAAAATATGGTCAATTAATGGATCAATCGGAACGTTCGTCTGTCGGTTATATTTGTTCGAATTCATCAAAAACAGTAAACTGTCCGAGGTAAAAAGAATCTTGACTTACGACGGATCTAATCAGGTCAACGACGTTACACTTTGAACTGGACGGCACAGCTTCAGAAGACAATTTCGTCTCTCCACGAGTTCTGCTTATAAGGCAGACTAGACTGGCTTCTCGATAACTTCGCTGGAAGCCGCGATCATGCACATCAAATCCGGAGTAACTTACGGCGAGGAGAAATGCGCAAATAATCTGGAAAAATATGGTTAGGTTGGATCAATCGGAACGTTCGTCTGTCGATTATATTTGTTCGAGTGCATCAAAAACAGTAAACTGTCCGAAGTAAAAAGAATCGTGACTTACGACGGATCTAATCAGGTCAACGACGTTACACTTTGAACTGGACGGCACAGCTTCAGGAGACAATTTCGTCTTTCCACGAGTTCTGCTTATAAGGCAGACTAGACTGGTTTCTCGATAACTTCGCTGGAAGCCGCGATCATGCACATCAAATCCGGAGTAACTTACGGCGAGGAGAAATGCGCAAATAATCTGGAAAAATATGGTTAGGTTGGATCAATCGGAACGTTTGTCTGTCGATTATATTTGTTCGAGTGCATCAAAAACAGTAAACTGTCCGAAGTAAAAAGAATCTTGACTTACGACGGATCTAATCAGGTCAACGACGTTACACTTTGAACTGGACGGCACAGCTTCAGGAGACAATTTCGTCTCTCTACGAGTTCTGCTTATAAGGCAGACTAGACTGGCTTCTTGATAACTTCGCTGGAAACCGCGATCATCAAATCCGGGGTGAGGAGAATTTACGGCGAGGAGAAATGCGCAAATAATCTGGAAAAATATGGTTAGGTTGGATCAATCGGAATGTTCGTCTGTCGGTTATATTTGTTCGTGTGTATCAAAACTGTGTACCTGTGCGTCCTGCGAGCGAAACAGAGGGGTTTTTTCTTAGTGTCCTCGGATGAGGATGAATAGGTGCCTTGCCGTAAACTTTTTAATCTACAATCAAAGGCGGTCAAAACGATAAAGTGAAAGTATTATATATATATATATCTATATATATAAAGGAAGATGTACATATATATATATATATATATATATATATATATATTATTTTGTTGAGAAAGCAATACCTTTTAGCAAGTTTGAAGCTGTCGTGCTCAATAACGGGGATTTTCTTAAACGGATTAGTCTGCCATGTTCAATTTTCGCACAAAAAACTTAAAAACGCAGAGCCATCTACCAGTATCTATTGGTACACTCTCTGCATTTCAGGCGATCTTTAGGTCGCCAGCGTTTACACGCGTTATATCATGTGGCCTAATTTAGGTTAGGGCACGCGAAAAAGAGACCTTACCCAAGCGAGGTCGCAACTGTTTACATCGTTGCGACCTATCGTGTTTGGGTTGAATATAAGGTATAGGTCGCGTCCTAAACGCACGGTGTAAACTAGGCCAATGTTTCCCATTAAATTATTTTCGGCGCATAGTAATTTGAACATTGGTTTATTGCACTGAATTAAAAGTAAGAAACTGTATACGTGAATAATTAGCAATAGTAATGATTCCAAAAGAATGATCAATTCAGGTAGTAACAAATATATTAAAAGTTAGGAAAACTTTACTTTGCGTGTACGCTTTTTCATATACTTTGTGTGACATGCTTAGGAAACTATCTGGCGGTATATCAAGATTATTTTCATGCTCATACAAGTCAAGTTCGTTGTCTGATGACATTCTGATGGTGTTGTTGATGAGATATTGAATAGCACTAGATTGAAAACTATAAAAATAGCTATAGATAGAATAACATTTAAAACAAATATGCAAAAATACAAAAATATGAAAGAAAATAAAAAAGTAAATAAGACAAAAACTACATTAAAAACACAAGAAAAATGTAAACAAAAAATGTTTTAAACTATACAATCAATTTGTTTAAGAATGGAAACAAAAATCAAACGATGCGTCAATCAAACGAAAAGTGATAAAATGCAGGTAAAATAGAATTTAAAAAAAGGTAAAAAAAAGGCGCCAAGTACACGAATAGTAGTGTATATGTTGTTACCTCGAAAAAAAAAGAAAGTGGTAGTTTTATACCTCGAAAAAACCTAAGTAACAAGTGGTAGACGTAATCTTTGTATCTCGAAAAAATCTAAGCAGTAGTATCTTTATTTCAAAAAAATTATAACCCAAGTGATAGACATCACAAAATTATGTTACCTTATCAAAAAAAGTCGCGCTTTAAGTGATCTATTACAATTACAAAAAGAAATGATATCTCTGTAAATTACAGCGCCAATTACACAGAGAACATATATATTGCCTCAAAAAAATAATTGTTGCACTACTTTGAAAAATCTTTACATTGTGTCAATTAGAAAAAGAATGTATGATAACAATTTTATAAGATTAAAAAATTTTATTTAAATTTAAAGGGAATACAAGATATTTAAGTACAAAGTTTACATGTGTATTTTTTAGTGGTCACAAAGAATTATAGAGGTAACAGTACAAAATAAAAATATTTTATTAAAATATTTAATCCAACGAGAGAATACAAGGTATTTAAATACAAAGTTTATATATGTATTTTTCAATAGAATAAAAGATTTAATCACAAAGAATTACAGAGGTAACAGTACAAAATAAAAATATTTTATTAAAATACATAAATTTTTCTTGTAAAAAAACTTGGCGCTGCTAGACCTCGAAATTGTAAATAAATAAGGACAACAATAAATAAAAATAATTTAGAGAAAAATGCGACAGAAGTAACAAAATAATTATCAGCGTGGTGTGTATGTGCGAGCGAGTGATATGGGTGTGCGTGACGACGGCGAATAATGCAGCTTGTAATTAAGTATGGGATAAGTTTATTTATTTATTTACAATTTCGAGGTCTAGCAGCGCCAAGTTTTTTTACAAGAAAAATTTATGTATTTTAATAAAATATTTTTATTTTGTACTGTTACCTCTGTAATTCTTTGTGATTAAATCTTTTATTCTATTGAAAAATACATATATAAACTTTGTATTTAAATACCTTGTATTCTCTCGTTGGATTAAATATTTTAATAAATATTTTTATTTTGTACTGTTACCTCTATAATTCTTTGTGACCACTAAAAAATACACATGTAAACTTTGTACTTAAATATCTTGTATTCCCTTTAAATTTAAATAAAATTTTTTAATCTTATAAAATTGTTATCATACATTCTTTTTCTAATTGACACAATGTAAAGATTTTTCAAAGTAGTGCAACAATTATTTTTTGAGGCAATATATATGTTCTCTGTGTAATTGGCGCTGTAATTTACAGAGATATCATTTCTTTTTTGTAATTGTAATAGATCACTTAAAGCGCGACTTTTTTTTGATAAGGTAACATAATTTTGTGATGTCTATCACTTGGGTTATAATTTTTTTGAAATAAAGATACTACTGCTTAGATTTTTTCGAGATACAAAGATTACGTCTACCACTTGTTACTTAGGTTTTTTCGAGGTATAAAACTACCACTTTCTTTTTTTTCGAGGTAACAACATATACACTACTATTCGTGTACTTGGCGCCTTTTTTTACCTTTTTTTAAGAAAGGTAATTTTGTACGGATATCACGCCTTTTTGTAGTGTTACGCATCTTATAAACAATATATCTTATAATCTTATAAACAGTATGTACAAGGTGTGAAGCTAAAGGTGTTACGGACTATTATTTCTAAAGAAAACAACAATTTAACACACACACACACCACACAAACGCGCGCGCGCGCCTTAGGGTAGCAGAAGAGAGAACAAGAGAAAAGTATCTTCGCGAACAATGGAGCTAGTCTCATGACGATGAGTCAAGTACAAGAGCGAGATCGCAATGACCAATATGCAAGTGGATTAACCTAGTCGCGAAACGTTCACCCGTTATATTGTTGAAGAACCGACCGCATAACTTTCCGTCTTTTTCTAATACCGCCGTGAATCGATTTTCCAGCTAACGTATATCTTATGTCTTCGCAAAGCGTAACTTTTAAATCCTTTAGAAAGATCAATCACTTCAAGCTGACACATTTTTTTTTAGAGCGATTGAAGAGAAAGACAGAGAGATTGTAAATGTCGCGAATAACGTCTTGGACGAGTATAGTAGTGTTCAACAACAAGGATCTGTATGTACATATAGAAATAAATTTTCTTTTCTAAACACATGCACATGTAAAGGAGATTATGCTATTTACAAACATCTTTATTCCTGTATTACAATAATATAAAATAATGGCTTAAATCTTAGCACAACGCTGTTCTTTTTGCTGTACTGAATATGCTATATTTTACAGAAGGCGTATAAAAGATGTAAGAGGACTTGCGGTAAAAATTGATGCAAGTCTTAATAACTTCAAGGATTAAACTGACGAATATACAAAAGCTACTAAATGTATTCAAAGCTATATTACTTAAAGATGTTCATTACGCCATATTATCGCTATATTTTTGCTTTGTTAAAAAATTATAATAAATTATAATAAATTGAATTAATCGCATCGCGCAACAAAGTTATGTACGTGAGCACTGTGAGCGATTTAATGATTGTAACCTTACTTGTATATATTTCCTAGAAAAATATTTCTATATTATGTTTAACAACAATATTAAATATTAACATTTCATAACTACCAAACGTTTCCAGTTGAGCGCAATTGCACGAGTTACGAATCATTTATAGACTCTTTTTCTCAGTTAACTAGTTTCTACTGCATTGAAATCTTGCATAGAAAAAAATGTGTTAGCATATCGCGCAAGAATCATCGATATCTAAGTAAACAATTAATCCAATATATACAGTATGTACAGTATATGCGTACATCTGGATTAATCCGAAAGCTTATGGCCAGTCTACAATGAGTCGTTAGTCATTAGTCATATGTCGGAAGAGAATCGGAAAAAGTCATAAACGTGTCATAAGGCGATCGGAAGTCTGTAATTGGCAATCATAAGCGATTGGCCAAATGCCATCTCTTTACGATCACCGATTACAGGCCTCCGATTGCCTTACGATACGCTTATAACTATTTCTTCCGACATCTGACTAACGACTAACGACTCATTGTAGACTGGCCATAAGTCTCCATCTTTTGAAACAAAATAATTTTATGCCACGACAGTGAAGTGCGGAATATTGTTATCTACCTTGCTAAAAGATAGTATCAAACATTTTTTTAAAGATAGTCATCGATATTTTTTTTTTCTTCATTCAACGATTATAAAAACGATGATCAAACGATATGTAAAACCTAGCTTCAAATGATAAATAAAACGTTAATAGAGGATAACAAAAATAAATAAAGACGCAACAAATAGAACTATTAAGTTATCACTTGGTCTAGTTCATCAATCTTTCATCCTTACGAGGAAAAAAAAATCAACAGGAAGCAGCTTCCAAGCGAATAAATATTGACTGCTAAAACGATGAATATTTCACACTTTCAAGCTAGAATACTACCGTACACATCTTCGGAACCCACAAGAAGCTATTTTTAGTATTTAGTATTATTGCAAAGATAACGCAATGATATGTATATCTCTTAAAGTACAAACAGTAATCAAATGTAATATTGAATAGCAATATGCTCCCAAGTTTTGTATATCGGTAGTATGGTCAGGAATAAGAGAACGTGTAAAATCGTCTATTTCTCTCACAAAATCTTTCTAAAAATCTTTCTTTTTTCTGTCGTTATTTCCGAATTTATGCACATTATTAGTATAGATCGGTTAATTAAAAAATAATAAAACGTACATGTGATAACATATTTGTTATTAAAAAATTGATCACATTGAGTGATTTGACACATGCCATCACACGATAACTGCTAAAATGCTATACAATACATTTTAGACTCAGAAATGATTGACAAAACTCATGGAGTGAAGTTTCATGAAGTAGCAAACCCATAAGTTTGATACGCTAGAAAAATACAAGTTTCATCATTGTGCCAGATAAGTGATAACAAAAGTATTGGTAGTTTTTGTATATACAGTGCAGTTATACAATACTAGACATATAACTGTTTCCAACAAAGAGCAATGCCTATTTTATAAATATATTTTAACAGACATAAAGATATAAAGATTTCTCTACGTACAATAAAGAAAACCGAGCAGATTCGCGAAAATAGTAGAGTAACAGGAACACAAGTTACATTGTCATGCAAAATATTGAAAAGTCAATAACACACATGAATTTTCATTAAATCAGAAAATTTGTTCATCGCTATTATTAGTTTTTTTATGATTAATCGTACTGCTCAGTTTGATTCTACAGATGGAAAACTGATTCAACAGACCAGGTGATATCGGACATATTTTACACTTCATATAAATCATTCATAATTCTAGAAATCTCAAAATCAGGTACGAATACCGGGATTCCGTGTTACTATATAACAATTCATGAATCCAAACACTTTAAAAAATCCAATAATTTCAAAAAAAAAAGTCGAAAATCTTTAGGAATGCAGAAGCTTTGAAATGCTGAAGACTCACTGGAACACAAAACATTTGGCATTTGAAGAAATATCGATTTCGCAAATACCCAACACGCAATCATTTTATGTGCAAATGTTTTGTGTTCGCACATCTGTCTATTTAGCAACTGAATTTTAGGAGATTGGTGCTCTCTCTCTATGGACGATCATTCGATATCCAAATATATTTTAAGTGCTCTCTCCCGACGTGGACTGTAACTCGAAGTAGTAGAAAGCGATGTTAAGCGTGAATTTTCCTTAAAAGCGATCTCCATTACCTCGTCGGCATTTAATTGTTTTGGTTTTTCTCTATTGTCCCTGTAAAACAAACCAAAAAGAGTGAGATTAAAAAGTACTTCACATAGATTTAACAATCAAGAAATATAATGAATATATGAATATACCTGTGTAAGAAGACGGCACCATCTTCAAAATTGAAAGATAAACTATCGTGATGTTCACTCCAATCATGCTCATTTTGGATTTGAAGCACAGAATGGTCATATGGAAAACTACCTTTTCCCTTTGCTATATCTATATGCTCTTCCGGAATATCTGATATTGCTGAAAGTTAGAAAGAAGAACAATGAAAAATTTAAGTCCATTTTATCTTTTCATTGATACAAAACGATTTTTTTACACATCTTACTTTCTTTTTCAGTTCTTCGACCGTTCTATTATCCATAACAATTTCTTGGAATTGTCCAAATTGCAATTTTGCTGGTAACCACCTTTTTACGAACACGACAATCTGATCGGTGTCTGTGACTGTCTCTTTATCTGGTAGTTCTAGAACAATCATCTCAAATGTTTTCGAATGAAATCGCAGATCCTCAAACTTCTGTTCATTTAGAAATACTTTTGAGGCTATCTTATAACACTTTTTCCTAAGCCGGCATTTTTCATATGGTATATCTATACCATAAGTAAATCTCGCGTTTTATGTAAAATAAAAAATAAGTTGAACCGATAATATATTAATAACTTACGATAATTCCTTCGCGTAAACGGGATTGATCTCCTCGGCATCAGCTCCCTGCCGTCAATATATATATCTACATCTGGATTTTTCTTAATCTTCTTAATCGCGGGGCCATCAGATTGCACATTTTCTGACTGCGGGGATTTTTCGGCATTGTCTTCGTCAGAAGACATCTCAGCTTCATCTTCGTCTTAAATCACATAACATTCAGAGCACTGGGCATCGCTGCACAACTATTTGCATAATATAAATTATCTAATTGCATTTCTATCAAGAGAAAATGCGAGTAAAATTCGATTGGATAATATTTTTTATGCAAATGGTTATGTGCAGCTATATTCAAGTTTGTCGACTGGATAGGCCTTAAAACGCATATCCATAAGGAATCCATAAAACGTCTAGTTAACGTCTATTAGTTATCCATCAAAGCTCCATTAAACGTCTAGTTAATGTTTATTAGTTATCCATCAAAGTTCCATTAAACGTCTAGTTTACGTCTATTAGTTATCCATCAAAGCTCCATTAAACGTCTAGTTTACGTCTATTAGTTATCCATCAAAGCTCCATTAAACGTCTAGTTAATGTTTATTATATAGTTATCCACCAAAGCTCCGTTAAACATCCAATTAACGTCTATTAGTTATCCATCAAATCTCCATTAAACGTCTAGTTAACGTCTATTAGTTATCCATCAAAGCTCCATTAAACGTCTAGTTAACGTCTATTAGTTATCCATCGAAGCTCCATTAAACATCTATAGTTAATCTATACAATGTCTAAAAAGAGATGTCTTAAGTTACGTATAAATACAATTGTTTAAATACTCCTAAAAAATGTAAAAATTAATTATATTAAATTATCTGAAAATTTAAATTTGCTGATAAAACTTAAATATTGATCTATTAAAAACATTATTTATATATAAGTCTATTATACATCCATAATAGACGTCTAATGGATTTTCATTATGGATTTGTAGAAGATATCTATGATGGAGATAGTATGGATCTCTATTAGAAATCTATCTGACGTCCACCATGGAGATGGATGTCGCATGGAGCTATGGAGGTTGTATGGACGTCCATTGGAGGTTGTGTTCTGTGTGGGTATATATATATATATATATATATATATATATATATATATATCCCACACAGAACAAAAAGCTCTAATGGACGTCCACTAGACGTCCATCATGGAGATTGAAAACCTCCATTAGACATCCATGAAACTTCCCATGGACGTCTACTAGTCATCCATAGTTCCGCATTGCACACCTCCATTCGACCTCCACTAGACGTATTGATAGATCTCTTTTAGACGTTGTATAGATTAACCATAGATGTTTAATGGAACTTTGGAATTCTGTTTTTAGTGGCTCCCGCTTAATTTTAGAAGTTTTTCCTCTCTCAAATACGCTCTCAAGAAGATATTTTAAAATCTAGAGAAATACGAATATTTACTCGACAAAAAAAAATTATTTATTTCAAAATTTTATTAATATCTTTAACTAAATTTGTTTCTTAAGATACCCAAGTCTATATATGATTATAAATATTTTATTTGTATTTGAAAAAAACACTTACCTTGGTGGGATTCGAACTCGGGACCTCTGGATCGTGAGCCAACTGCCTTACGTGGTAGACTACTTCTTAATTTAATGTAAGTGTTATATATAGTCTACATATGTCATAACCAGTGCAAATATATAATTTTTCAAAAATCATCTTAAGAAACAAATTTAATTTAAAAAAAATAATAAAATTTTGAATTGGATGTATGATATAATATTTCTTAATGTCGGGTGAATGTCAGAAAAAAAAACCAGTACCGGCTCATTACGAAATTTATTTGTGTTCGTAAATATATTTATGAAACCGCGTCGCGGCAGTGCGCGTTACTAACGCTCGCGGTTAATCTATGTATTTTATGTATATAACGTAATACTTCTAAAAATTGTATAAAAATTAATAATTTTAAATTATCTAAAAATTTAAATTTACTTATAAAACTTAAATATTAATATGTTGGAAACATTACGTATATAAATCTATTATACATCCATAATAGACGTCTAATGGATGTCCATTATGGATTTGTAGAAGATATCTATAATGGAGACAGTGTGGATCTCTATTAGAGATCTATATCTGACGTCCATCGTGGAGATAGAGGTCGCATGGAGCTATGGAGATTGTGTGAACGTCTAATGGATGTTATGTTTCGTGTGGGGCTGCACAACTATTTGCATAATATAAATTATCTAATTGCATTTCTATCAAGAGAAAATGCGAGTAAAATTCGATTGGATAATATTTTTTATGCAAATGGTTATGTGCAGCTATATTCAAGTTTGTCGACTGGATAGGCCTTAAAACGCATATCCATGAGGAATCCATAAAACATCTATTTAACGTCTATTAGTTATCCACTAAAGTTCCATTAAAAGTCTAATTAACGTCTATTAGTTGTCCACCAAAGCTCCATTAAACGTCTAGTTTACGTCTATTAGTTATCCATCAAAGCTCCATTAAACGTCTAGTTAATGTTTATTATATAGTTATCCACCAAAGCTCCGTTAAACATCCAGTTAACGTCTATTAGTTATCCATCAAAGCTCCATTAAACGTCTAGTTAACGTCTATTAGTTATCCATCAAAGCTCCATTAAACGTCTAGTTAACGTCTATTAGTTATCCATCGAAGCTCCATTAAACATCTATAGTTAATCTATACAATGTCTAAAAAGAGATGTCTTAAGTTACGTATAAATACAATTGTTTAAATACTCCTCAAAAATGTAAAAATTAATTATATTAAATTATCTGAAAATTTAAATTTGCTGATAAAACTTAAATATTGATCTATTAAAAACATTATTTATATATAAGTCTATTATACATCCATAATAGACGTCTAATGGATGTTCATTATGGATTTGTAGAAGATATCTATGATGGAGATAGTATGGATCTCTATTAGAAATCTATCTGACGTCCACCATGGAGATGGATGTCGCATGGAGCTATGGAGGTTGTATGGACGTCCATTGGAGGTTGTGTTCTGTGTGGGATATATATATATATATATATATATATATATATATATATATATATATTCACGTCAAACCGCTAAGTGAATCTCGCGTTTTATGTAAAATTTTGTAAGAAACCGGTAATCTAACCTATACTACGTTTACGCGAGCGTTACTTAATTCTGTAGTAACTTACGAATGATACGATAATTCCTCCGCATAAACGAGAGATTTTATAGTAACTACGATGATATCGTTCGTATAAGTTACTATAGAACTAATACTCACATAAACGTAAATTATTATAATTCCTGTCACATGCACTTAGTCGCGTAAAAAAGTCACGATGCGGTCTCGCTTCGCGTCGTATAACAATAGGATAGGATAATTACATGTAAATATAAAGCAATTACCTTGAATATTAAGCGTCGCATCGGGTATAAATAAATAGTTACGGTCGGTCTTGCTCCGCGCGTACCTGACGCGGGACACTACCGTGTTAGGTTATGGTTAACTGTGACAGCGCGCTGTCCGCACTGTCCGCACTGCGCGCAGTTACACACATACACACATACATACACACATACATATCGAAACTGGCGATACTAGCACCGCCATCCAGTGTCGAAAAAGGGAAAGTGACGTTTTCTCTGATAGACATATATATATTGAGATGAGAGCGTCGACGTATCTTAACGACGTATCTTAATCTAAAATTTTCACATTTCGACTTTGGGTCGCAATATCTCCGCTCGTAGGGCACGTAGCGGAAAAATGAAAAGAACGGACCCCCCCCCCCCCAAATCGACCCCAAGCTATCGATCAAGCCTATTTAGAACTTGATCCGTTCACTCGTTATCGAGATCTCAACATCTCGAGTACTTGCAAATCGTCGCGTCGCGTAAAAGTAGAATTGAACTTTTTTTCAAAATATACTTTCATCACCATAAAAATTTTGAATTTGGCCTTTAGTGAAATTGGTTAAACTAGATAAGCACTTACCGTCAAAAATGTCTTTTTCAACACGCAACTCTACCACAATTCGAGAAAACACTGGACTGACAATTCCACAATCAAAACCCGGGACGCGGAAAACACCGGGCAATTTGCAGCGGAAAACGCCGTGCTAATGTGCACATGAAAACACGTGTCTCGACCACGAAAACAGTTGACAATAGAGACGTGATTTCATTGTACCAAAAGAACACTGACGTTTGATGGTATAGACGCGCCATCCAGTGGTCGCCGCAGCAACGTGCTTTTGCCTGCTTCGTAACCGAGCGTTTCGTTGGGCGCGAGTCTTTCCGTGTGGTCTTGATTACGCGGTTGGTGCGTTCCACGGGATTGCAATGGGGCGCGTATGCCGGTGTAAAGCGGTGGCGGATTCAACAGTCGGCGAGGAGCTTAGCGAGCTGTCGTGATTTTAATTGCGTGCCATTGTCCGACAGGATTTCGTCCGGGCATCCGTGTCGGAGGATAATGGCTTCGGTTACGTGTTTTACGATGGCCGGCGCGGTGGCCCGTCGTAATGGCCGGAGCTCGACCCACTTCGTGAATCGGTCCTGGATGTTGAGGAGCCAGATATGGCCGGCGGCGGATCGCGGGAGCGGGCCGACAAGGTCGAGGGTGACCTGTTGCCACGGGTGGCCGAGTGCGGTCGGGTGTAGTTGTCCGGCGGGCTTCTCTTGCGCGACCTTATGGGCGAGGCACGTCTGGCACTCGCAAACGTAACGGGCGATGTCGCGGAACATCCCGGGCCAATAATATCGGTGCGCGATTCTCGCGATGGTTTTCGCTATTCCGAGGTGGCCTGCGGTCGGTGCGTCGTGGTATTGTTCGATGAGCGGTCCTCGTTGTTCTTTCGGGACGCATTCCTTCCACTATTCGGCTGCGGGGGTGTCTTTGAAATCTAGGCTGTGGAGCACGTGCTTCCACAGCCGGCCCTGGTCGATCTTGAAATCCGGTACTTCGTGGGGCGTAGTTTCGGCCGCGTGCCATATGCGCGTATACCATGGGCACCTTGCTTTCGTGACGCTGAGGATTGCGGGTTGACGAGATAACGCGTTGGCTACCTTGTTGAGCGCCCCTTTTCGGTATTTGATTTCGAAGTCATATTGCTGCAATTCAAACGACCATCGTCCCAACCGGCCGGACGGGGACTCTAGCTTTTGTAGTCATTTCAGTGACTGATGATCGGTGATCACCGTGAATCGGTACCCCTCGAGGTAGCCGCGCATCCGTCGGATTCCCCAGACTACTGCCAGACACTCCAGCTCGGTTGCGCTATAATTCAGCTCAGCGTTGTTTAACGTGCGGCTGGCGTACGCGATAACGCGCTCGCCCTCGGGGAAGTATTGCGTCAGCACGGCCCCCAGGCCAGTGATGCTGGCGTCAGTTTGAAGGTGGAACTGCCGCGAAAAATCCGGGCACGCGAGAACTGGCGCGGTGGTCAAGACGGTTTTGAGGGCGGTGAACGCGGTTTGCTCGGCTTCCCCCCAATTCCACCGGGCTTGCTCCCGGGTTAAGGCGGTGAGTGGCGCGGCGAGGGTCGCGAAATCCTTGATAAAGCGGCGGTACCACGATGCGATTCCTAGAAACTGTTGGAACTGGCGGACGTTTTGCGGCGTGGGCCAGTTCGCGACGGCGCTAACTTTGTCTGGGTCGGTTCGGATGCCGTCTCGCACATTGCCGTCTCGGTCGACAATGTGGCCGAGGTACTTAATCTGTGCGGCGCAAAATCGGCACTTCTCGGGATTAATGCGAAGGTGTTCGTCAAACGTTTCGCTGATAATGACGATGTCGTCTAGGTAAACGAATACGTGCAGTTCTAGGTCCGGGCCCAAAATGGCGTCGAGTAGTCGTTGAAATGTGGCCGGTGCCGAATGCAGCCCGAACGACATGACTTTAAACTGCATTAGCCCTTTGCCGGGGACGGTGAAGGCGGTCACGGGTCGGCTTTCTGGCGCGAGCGGCACTTGCCAATAGCCGTTTTTTAAATCGAGAGTGGACAGGTAGCGGGCCCCCCGTAACTTGTCCAGCGTCGCGGTGATTTGAGGCAAGGGATATGCGTCTTTCTCGGTGACCTCGTTGACTAGGCAGAAGTCGATGCAGAATCGGGGTTTGCCGTCCTTCTTCCGTACGATGACGACCTCCACGCGCTGTGAGACGGTTCAATAATGCCGTCGCAGAGCATCTTGTCGACTTTTGCGTCGATGATCGCCTGCATGGCGGGGTTCCGCGGCCGATAGCGTTGCTTAATCGGTCGGTCGGTCTTAACGCGTATCACGTGCTGCCCGCGGTTGGTGGGTCCCTGCACGGCCTCGAATTTCGCGAGTTCGACGGCCAGAAAGCGGCGGAGGCGTTCCTCCTCTGTCATCGCGTTTTCCTCGGACGCGTGTTCGACGGCGGCGGTTCGCGCGTTGGCGTCGAGCGGGCCCGGCGACGGTATGGCGAAGTCCATCTTCGCCCACAGGTCCACGCCTATCAGGACGTCGCAGTCTAACGCTGGCATAATTTGGAAACGATGCCAGAACATCCGTCCCTGCACGGTGAGGGGGAAGGTGATTAGCCCCGGGATGGACGTGCTCGATCTGTCGGCGAGATGCACCTGTCCGTTAACCGGCTGGATCGGGAAATCGCGGGATATTTTGTCGGCGGTTTGTGCGTTGAAAAACGAAGCTTCTGATCCGGTATCCAGAAGTGCCTCAAACGGCTGTTTTGATGCTATCACGGTCAGGTGCGGGCGCGGGGTATACGTTATTCGGAGGACCGGGGGGCGGCCGCTTCGTCCCCGGCCCGAGCGGCATTTCCCGGCGGCGGGTGGCAATCCTTCGTAAAGACGCCATCCCTGCCGCATTGGGAGCAGAATCGGCGCGGTGGTCGTCGGCAGTCGAACCGGGTGTGTCCTCTCTGTTTGCATCGCCAGCAGCACTCGCGGCGGTCGTATGCTGCGGCGGCGACCGCGGGTTTCGGGGCGGCGGTTTGTCGGTCGCGCGTCTGCTCTTCAATGTGCTCGAATTCCTCCTCCAGGCGTAGGATGTCTCGCGTGCGCGTTACGGTGTCGCGGCGGATGTACATCTGATAACGCGGATGCATATTATCATAGAGCGCGTCGACTTGCTTCTCCTCCGTGAATCCGGTGGCCCGTCGCATCATCGTCAGCATATCCGTCGCGAACTTTCGGTACGGTTCGTCCGGTTTTTGCAGGCGCGTCTGTATCTCGCGGACCAGCTTGGCGCGGTACCGGCGCGGCAGGTAGTATTCGCGGAAGTCGGCGCAGAAATCTTCCCACCCCCGCCAGTTGGCTCGGTTGTTTCGGCACCACAGAAGGGCGTCGCCCTTGAACATCTCCGGTAGCCCCATTAACAATTGCGCGCCGGAATATTGATACGCGTTTTTTAGTTCTTCGAGCCGCTCGAGGAAGGCCACGGGGTCTTTCTCGTCGAAATGGCACCCCCATTTCCGTATCTGGTCCATGACCTGGGCGGGGGTTTCGTGGGGGCGGTCACTCGCGGCTGTGCGAAAGGGTTCGAATAGCGGCGGCGTGTGAAACTGCAAATTTGGTGACGCTGGCGGGCGCGTGTCGAGTGCCGGTACGCGGAGGTTTCCTGCTGGGTCTATGGCGATCGTGGGTGCGGCCGGCGTCTGGCCGCCCCCCGTGGCGGTGGATTGCACCGTCTCCGGGTGCTCGGTCACATAAGCGCTCAATCGTCGGCGTAGCTCGTCGAGTGAGCCGTCGGGGTCTAGTTCGAGCCGTTCGAGCTCTACGATAAGCTGGCTCTTTGATAACGTGTATATCCACGCCTTCGGCATGGTGCGCCTTGATTACTGTCTCTCGGAACGGATCAAAACGGTCTTTGTTCGGGCGCCATGTAACGGCCTGACTTTATATCGAACGCGGACTGGATTGCCGGATCAGGGGTTCGATGACAGGCCCAGAGACAATAATCAGTTTGCAATGCACATATATCGTTTATTCTATTCAACTCGGGATTCGGTATTACACATAAACGCGGTATATTACAACGTTCGCCAGATAGGCGGGACGCGGTATTACACACAAACGCGATATATTACAACGGTCGCCAGATAACAGCGGAACGCGGTATTTTACGACGGTCGGCAGTGCATGTGCACTCGGCGGGCTTATGCGACGTAGTAAAAATATTATAATAAGATGGGACGCGGCTTTACATACGAAATGCGGTATATTTCACATAAGACGGGACGCGGCTGTACATACGAAATGCGGTATATTTCACAGGCAGGAACAGAACGCGGTATATTACAACGAGCGAGAGTGCACGTGCACTCGGCGGGCTATGCGAAATAGATTATGACGGTCGGTAGTGCATGTGCACCCGGCGAGGTACGCGAAATGACTACGATTAAGCGGGAGGCGCGAACGTTTAAGGGAAAAATGGTCTTGCAAGTACAGTAAAAATTTTCTGGCTGCAAAAAATTAACTGAGGTAGATAAATGATTAGCCAATCTGTGATATCGCATATGTCTGACACTTAATCAATCTAAATGACAGAGACAGAATTTATATCTGAACTGTTAGTGAAGTGTAGAAAGACAGTTTTTCTGTGGCACCTATCCATGTTAAGCACAATCAGACCTGTTAGAAAGTTTGACTATGGTACACAGAAAAGATTAGCGGCAAGCGAGACAAATGACTATATGATCCTCACGCACCAACAGTTTGTATAACGTGCCCAATCCGTCTAGCTAAGGATCTCTTGCGCTCAACTGTTTCACGTGCATGATGCAATATGTTGTTATATTATCTCGCTGCTGATATATCATATATCCAATTCAAAATTTTATTACTCTTTTTAAACTGAATTTGTTTCTTAAGATGATTTTTGAAAAATTATATATTTGCGCTGGTTATGACATATGTAGACTATATATAACGCTTACATCAAATTAAGAAGTAGTCTACCACGTAAGGCAGTTGGCTCATGATGCAGAGGTCCCGAGTTCGAATCCCACCAAGGTAAGTGTGTTTTTCAAATACGAAAAAATATTTATAATCATAGACTGCATCTTAAGAAACAAATTTAGTTAAAAAATAGTAATAAAATTTCGAAATAAATAATTTTTTTTATGTCGGGTGAGGGTGCAGTTATAATCGGCAGCTATATTTCTCACAGAGATCGTTCTAGCTGTAGTATCGAAACTCATATTTATCCAATGCAGTGATAAACATTTGGTAATGGGACCTAAATTTTCCAGACGATATTACTAGAATGTTGCTGCTATAAATTCTGTATGTGGCAAACAATATTCTAACAGATACAAAAAATAGCGATACATTTTTGTTGTGCCACCTAGAATTCTAGCTACACTTGCGAAACATTTTTTTGAGTGAACTGAGGCAGTTTAAGGGAGGATTGCGGTGTCCCGGCGCTACGGTCGTGAGAACCCTTGCTGCGGGGCCGAGCACGCTCGACCGCGTCTGGCCGTAATTGTCGGAACGTGCGATGGAGTTCGGGGACACCTGAGAACCCTCATTCGAGGCTCATACTCTGGACCTCGGTTTGCGTGTCGCCCTAGGAGCTCGGGAGAGGATTTTCGGTCGGAGCGGTAGAGACGAAAAAGGTCTTGTCTCGCCGAGCGCGCCGGTTTATATATGCCGCTCGGCGCGGCGAGTTCGGCGGGAGAGGAGGCCGATCGTCAGGCAAACCGCGCGGTGGTGGGAGCGGCGCGATTCCGTGCTCCCGTCTTCGGCGGGGATCGGCCCCCGTCGACGCTCGTCGGCGTCGCGCGGGAAGGCACCGGCGGATTTCCCGCGCACACGGTGCGTTTCAAGCGTTTAAAAAATGTGGGCGCACCGCGCCCTGTCCTCGCCCGACGGAAGATCGGTCGGGCGGCATCCGGCGGGTGATAGCCGGGAACGATGCCTTGGTGTAAGGGGCGCATCGTTACACTTCTTAAGGCCATTGCACGTAATAAAGTTTTAGTCATAATCGTAAGGTCGTAAGAAAATAGACCAATCACACTCGATTATTCTTCAAGCGCGAGAAGAATAATTGACTGTGATTGGTCTATTTTCTTACGGCCTTACGATTATGACTAAAATTTTGTTACGTTCAATGGCCTTTAATGATTCGATTGTCCGAGGTATCTGATGCGATTCTATGTTCAATTAGTACTTGCGTTAGAATGTCATTTACATTACATTATCACTCGCGGTAGGTTATTTAGCTTTTCTTTTTGTGTTAAATTTTGTACGTAGTGTCTTCGTTATTCCCTGTGATCGTTTGCGATATTCCGCGTTATGCCCGTATCACACTAGCGATTGACGACTGCGTCTGCGTTTGCGTTTGCGTCTACGATATCTCTTGACCAATGAGAAAGAAGCTGCTGGCGATTGCGATTCACGATTTTCATTTGATGATTGCGTTTGCATTTGCGTTTGCGTCTACGATTATCTCTTGACCAATGAGAAAGAAGCTGCTGACGATTGCGATTCCCATTTAGCCGTCCGTCTATTTTTCATAATGGTGAACGCAAACACAACCAATCACAAAGCGACTTGTAGTCATGTGACCAGTAGTGGCACATATAGTTCATGTATTGGAACGAAAATTGAAGAGAATCTGGAAATCTACGAACGTGAAATTTACGTTAGTAATCATGCCATCGAAGAAAATTGATTTATTTTCCAAAGATATTGAATTTACATTGATCACTCTACTAGTAGAATGTAGACCTATCCTATGGGATTGTACATCTGAGCTCTACAAAAGAACAGATCTGAAAAAAGAGGTTTGTGAAGAAGTGGCCTGTTCTTTAGGACCTCGCTTCTCATGTAAATATTGTATTGTATATATTAATGTAGAAAAAGACAAATTTAGAAATTATTTCTATCAATAACTAATACATAACATAGTACATAATATAGGTTATGTATTGATTTTGTTTAGTTTTTAAATTAACACATCTGTGTATAATGCAAAAGTTAAAAGAGTTTATGTGTACAAATAAATTGCATGCGTTTAAAGTAAAATGTCTTTTTCCTTTGTAGGGTCTATTGTAGCAAGCAGATTTAAAAGTATGAGAGATACTTTCAATAACTTTCATGTCAAATTTGAGGAGAGTGAAGGAGTCCAAACGCAGTGAAAAGGGCACTGCGGATATTTATATTCCAAAGTGGCCTCTGTACGATCGCTTAAAGTTTTTACAAAAGGCAGCAGTTCAGAGTGCTTCTATCTCAAATCTCACTATTTCCTCAGAGAAACCTGATGATACTACCAAAGATAGAGGAACAAACGTCAAATGAATCATTGACACAGTGGCCACCATGTAGAGCGGAAGAAGATCAAGAAGAGATTGTTGCTGAAAAATCCACAGTTTTAAATGTTTATTATAATGACTCTATGAAAGTAAAACTATTGAAATAGTGCTTTGACAACGTTTGAACATATTTTATTGAGAAATTAGTACAATAAAATTATTTATTGCAGAAATTTATGATTCAACCAACGGAAGAGTTGTCCGATAATTCCACAGATTTATCAATATCATCTAGAAGTGTTGCAAACACAAGCTACACAGTAAGTTGAAGCAAGTTGTTGATATAAACTTCCAGAATATTAACCTCTCTTCATGGAATATTTTGTATTCACAGCCAGTTCTCAAAATACAAGATGCTGAGAATCAGATGTATATTAAACAAGGACAGTCTAAAAGAAAGTCTGACACTTTAATGGAAAAAGCAGTTGGGGCTATTAAAGTTTTGTGCAAACCGAATCCAATAACTACACTTGATAATTCATCTACACCTACTGACTCTGCTTTTACATTAAGATCGTTTATCGCAGCAAGATTGCGTCAAATGACATCTGATCAGCGTAAACTGTGTAAAAATGAGATATTAAAACTACTGTCTCAGTTTTAATACATATATAACATTTTTTTCATTAAAATGTATATTTTTCTATTTGAATAACTTTATATATTGCATACGTTAAATTTTAATTTTCCAAAGAAAAAATTAGATTTAGTTTTGTGTGCAATAAGTATATAAAACACAAATACTTGATTATTTATTAGATTTAAAGTAATTAGGTATTTTTGTGCGTAAATATTTATACAAAAATATTTAAACATTATAGTATTAAATAATACAATTAAACATAATACAATTAAAAATACCTAATTACCATTAATCTAGTAACTATGCGTTTCAACATATAGAGAATGTTATTTTTAGTTTGAACATACAGATTTTATTTGTTTTATTTTATTTTTTTAGACTTGATAGAAAGATTATAAAGCCTTTACTCATATTAAATGTTCTACTAATATTTTTTATCGCTGGTGAAATACTACTACTTTCATCGTTTCCTTACTTACTCGGTTAGGCGGAGCGCGTGCCCCGAGGGCTTCGTACCCCGGCGGTCACGGTGTTCTAGAGCCAAGCGTGTCAGAGTGGCGTGAGGCCTCGCGGCCGATCGCCGTTAATACTCTCGCGTGATCCAATTCGAGGACACTGCCAGGCGGGGAGTTTGACTGGGGCGGTACATCTGTCAAAAAATAACGCAGCTGGCGCAACAGTCCGAGTCAGACTTAGGCCTCCCCCAATGTGCTTGTAGTGCGCACGCAGGTTGTACACAAGCACATGGAACCTACAGTTTAATACAAACGGCAAGGTAGAGAGGGTTTCGAGGCAAGGAATACTCCTGACGGCCTGCCATTCCGTCGAGGAAAAGAGACAAGCGATTCAATTTATTTATTTTGGTTCTACCAGGACTGGATTCGAACCTGAGATCTTTGGTTTAGCAGACCAGTGCGCTGTCTGCTACGCCATGCTTGCTCTTAGGGTATTTCCGTCTCTTCCGGGGTGCCCGGTCCCGGGTACTAATGTAAAAATCTTTGATATTAAAGTCAGTTTGGTCAAAATATACATATCTGGTTAACTTTTTCATTGACAAAAAAAAGAATTTAATATTTTTTATGTTCATAATAAAAAAATACAATTAATCCTTTGTTTAAAAAAATACAAATATTGTTTATTTATAAATATTTAGTTTCCAAATATATTACACTGTAGTAGACACAAAATAGGAAGTTCTACAAAAGTATATTTCTTCAAAAGTATATCACTTGTCCATGAATTGCCTCATCTTGCCATGGTACTCTTCCAACGTTATTGAAATATTCACATAAAGTCTCTCGCATTTGCTAAGCAGCAGATGCATGGCGGTTGCCTCCTTGATGTTGCAACTGTGTTAAACCTTGTCCTTGTGCTCTTCGCCAATCTCCATATTGGAACTGACCTGTCATTTCATTTTCCATATCAATGTATTCTGGTGGAGTATACATTATACGGCCTACACTGTGAGATCTCAACATGTTATGAAGACAGCAAATGGCCAGTACAATATCACGAGCATCATCTGGGTCATATCTCATAGGAGATCTGAGTATATTAAATCTGCTGACCATAACGCCAAATGCGTTTTCCGAACATCTTGCTCTAGACAATCTGCAATTACTGAATGTAGAATTTAATTAATACTGATTTATAAAAAAAAACACCTATTTCTTTACTTTTACTTGTAGTTACCTGTAGTTATAAATTCTCTTCTCCTTTCTGCCTGTACATTGTTCTTTAGAATAAGGAATAAACACATTTGTAGATAGAGCAAAACCTTCATCTCCTATAATCACATAAGGAAAATCCTGCTCGGCACCTGGTAGAGGGCTTGGTGGAGGTATATTAATGTCATTTTTCTGCAAATAATGTTTTAGGGTACATTTATTCTATATTCCTTTGTCAGATACTTGCCCATTTGTGCCCACATCAACAAATATAAATCTGAGTTGAGCATCCACAAACCCCAAAAGCACAATACTGAATGTTTCCTTGTAATTAAAATATGAAGAACCAGACTGAAGTGGAAGATCTATCAGACAGTGTTTACCATCCATGGCACCCAGGCAATTCGGAAAATTCCATCTTTCCATATAATCATGAGCAATTACTTTCCAAGCTAATTTACTGTCGGGAAATTTAAGATGTTTTTTTTGCAAAACAGAAATGAAGGCACGACAAGTATCCTTTATAATTCCTGATATAGTGCTTTGCCCAAGACAAAAATGATAAGATAATGATTCTTGACTTTCGCCTGTACAACAGACAACAGAATTGTTGTTAATAAAAAATAAGTAAAATATGTAACTTGCTTGAAATAGACTTGTTCTACAACCTGTTGCTAAATGACGTAATGTCACAGCAAGCCTTTCTACAGGTGAGATACTTTGCCGAAGGTGTGTATCCTGTCTTTTAATTAATGGGCTCAATTTTTCCACGAGATCTTCAAACATATCCGGGGTCATACGAAAACATCTGACAGAAAAATTTAGTATTATTGAAAGCGATTAATTAACGATTTATAGTCAAATCACATTCTGTTGATTATAACCTATACATAGTCACAGAAAAAAAGATTTTATACCTACCTGCGATACTTCTCTGGATTTTCTAGTTGTAACTCTAAAAAAAGATTACGGAAACAACCTTTTTGTGTCCTTCTAGCTATCCATGATTTAACCCACATTCTTTTCTTACGAAATGCTTGTCTCTCTTTTTCATGCTTCAAAATTAGAAACATCAAAATAGCGCAAATTTTCTTTTTCTTGTACCGATCCATCTTTCATATAATCAGTAAACTTAATATAGTTGTATTTGCAAGTATGAAAATGTATTTTTTCCCCACAATTTTCAATTTTTTAATTCACATATATACACGATCAGTCGTCCGTCGCTTGCAATCACTATGTGAGACAAATAGCTAATCGCAAGCGCAAACGCAGACGCAAACGCAAACGCAAACGCAGACGCAGTTGTCAATCGCTAGTGTGATACGGGCATACGCCGAGTGTTCTGGCGTTCCCACCTTGCGTCGTCGTGAGTATTCTTGCGAGCCTAATACCCTCGTAGAAGGGTCCAATGATAATTTGTGTTAAGTTAGGATCTATTGGCGACAAAATTCTTTTGCGACCAGAATACAGCGTTCTTGCGCACCAAGCGCACCAAGCGTGGCGCGGTACAGTATAATTCGCGTTCCTTACTCTTGATTATTATTGCGCCTTGGTTCTGGTCTTCCTCAATCAAACATACGTTTCTGTCTCCCGCGTTATGACTGGCGACTTCAGTTGCGTTCAATAGTCCGCATTTGGTTATTTTTGCGCTCACTTCTACTGTGTTTAATTTAAGTTTGAGATTAATATCTTTTTTACGCTACGTTATCTAATTTTGTTAACTCAATCTTGGTAATATCATTTAATGTCTGACCTATTCAGTTTCGTTTCTGAGTTCCGCGATTTAATAATTTCTTTTATTTTTATTTATATTATTATTTACAATAAACCTTGTTCTTAGTTCTCATTAAATATGTGAGTGTGTGATTTATGCGTCACCCTGCCGAATCTTGCGCTGCCCTTTATCAACCCCGTTCATAACCGTTAGGTCGACCTGGCCGATCTCTCGCACGCCGGATTTATTGCGTTTTGTGCTTCTTTTGGGTTTTCGCGATTTTAGCGTACTTAGTGGACACGTCTGGCGCCTAACATTAAAATTTCGTGTCGAATCGTCAAACCGTGTGAAAGAACCGTCAAAGAGGCCTGCCATCCTTCTCTCCTTAACCCTTTTGATCCGTCAGACATCCCGGGCGAGACCGGGCGTGGAAAAGACGTGACAACTCATAATTATTTTTATTAGAACATATGTTACACTAATCTTATTCTAGGTTCTTTACAACTTGGATTCTTTATTAACTTCTGCCAAGAGTTTCTTTATATGCTTTTTATATTGCTGAAGCTCTTTTTTTCCATGATTATTTTAAACAATTTTTTCAATTTTGCTTAAATGTTTGGTTTAAAAATAGTACTTTGCTCTTATTTTTAGTGTCAAAATCAATGTACTAAATATTTACAATATTGTTACTGTTAGAATGTCGGATAGAAAAACTAAGAAACAATCTGGAGCTTTCTACAAAAAGAAGCCAGCAAGAAAAGCAGAGGATCAACAGCAATTAAAAGGGTCTCTAGCAAAATTTCTTGAAAGTAATGTTGATCAAAACCAAGGAAGTTCTTCATCAGCCTCTTTATTTGATAATCCAAAAAATGTTCCAATGACAACTGATGTTGATTTTCCTGTTGATCAAACTAAAACTGAAAACCCGACACCAGATACAGACGTTCATAGAGAAACTCTTATGGAAAAATACACTCAACTTTTGGTGTTAACCGTTAAAAAAACACCATAGAAAAACCCTTAAAGTTGGGTGTGATTTCGGACCGCCAATTGAAGGTTAACCATCATTTGAAGGTTAATATTCAATTGGCGGTTCGAAATCACACCCAACTTTAAGGGTTTTTCTTTGGATGATGGTTAACCTTCAAGTGATAGTTAACCTTCAATTGATGGTTAATCCTTAAAAATGACGGTATAAAATATAAACCCTCAAATGAAAGTAACAAATATGGCGTCAGTAGATGTTGTTATGACAGTTCCACTCCGGGGGCTCCGAGGGGGGGTGAGGGAGGGGGGGGGGGTATCGGATTACGCGGGGGATGAGGGGGAGGGGGGAGGGGTGAGGTATCGGGTTACTTAGGGGTATCAAATTACGCGGGGGGTGAGGGGGAGGGGGGAGGGGCGGGGTATCGGGTTACACAGGGGTATCGGATTACGCGGGGGGGGTGAGGGGGAAGGGGAAGGGGGCGGGATATCGGATTTCAAGGGTATTGGGTTACACAGGGGTATTGGATTACGCGGGGAAGGAGGGAGGGGGAGGGTGACCTTGGCATACCACGTGTATGACTCACCGGGGATGACTCACCGGGGGGATGACTCACCGGGGATGACTCACCGGGGGATGACTCACCCGCGTTCACGGTCGCGTTCGCGCCGCGAGTCCGCGAGTCCGCGCGGAGGGGAGGTCCGCGGTCGCGCCGCGGGTCCGCGAGTCCGCGCGGGGGTCCGCGTTCGCGGTTGCGGTAGCGCCGCGGGTCCGCGCGGGGATCCGCGGTCGCGCCGCGGTCACGTTGCGGGTCCGCGAGTCCGCGCCGCGGGTGGGTCCGCGTTTGCTCCGCGGGGTACGTTCGCAACGACGCCGCTAGGCGGCGCATAATAGTAAGACTAACTTGATAGCGCACTAAGCAGGAGCAAGACATTTTGTCGATGACGCATCAAACCTGTCGGAACATGTTCGTCGTAAAAAAATTTTTTTCTGGGAAAAGGGGGTGTTATCGCGTAGACTAAACAATTTTGCACTATTTTTTTACGACGCAGTACGCGAGACAAAGGAAAAAAAAATGACGTCATCGACGATGATCGAAGCAATGATAAAATTTTAGGTAGGAATGGACGCAAAGAAATTACATCGTTCGTTTAGTTGTAAGAAAGTAAGTCTGTTTATTTAAATCTTCTTTTTTTTACATAATATATCTTACGTACTAAAAACTAAAGCAGCGAGCTCACAATCAATGAGCTGATTTGTATTGAACGCATCGCTAGCGTATATTACATTCGACGCTTCCTTGGGATCCGTCACAGTGGACGCGATATCGGAGAACTGCGCAAACTTTGCGTCGACTGCAGAAAGTATTCTGATCAGTCGATCGAATCTCGCATCGATGCACCGATCGAGATCGAACATACGACGCAACGTCGATTCGGTCATCATCAAGCGTACGTTTACAGGTTCGAGACGTATGAGTTTGACGTTATTAACCGACGTACAAACTCTCACCGTTAGCGGTCCAACGTTAATAAAACTGTGGATATCTTTGATGTAGTCGTTGCGAAGGAAATTATGAATGTTCCGTCGTTGCTCGTAGAGTGCCTTCCACGTTTCGAGAGATAACAGCAGTTCCTTTCCTCGATGATCTCCAACGACGATCTCCACGTAACTCGGTGGGCCCACGTTGATGCCAATTTCGAGGAATTTATATCCCGTAGCTGTCAACGCGTAACGTCTGCCGAGTATGCGAATCGCGCGACGCTCCAACGAAATGCTGTATAAAAGAAATGAAATTAGTTTTTTTCCATTCATAGGTATTACAATTTGTAAAGATATAAAAACTGGGAGAGGCTCTATATGTTTTTTTATTTTTTAAAAAGAAACTTACCTGTTACATCTGTTCTCGCACGACTAAGTTTCAACGTCGTGAATCGGCACGTAATAATTCACGGCATTCACGCGTTTTCCACCATTGTTGCTGTTGCTGCTGCTGCTTGCGCTTCCTTCAAAGGAAAACATTTTTTTCTTTCGGCTCTGAGAAGTTGTGACCGTCAGTACAAGCGATCGCGACAAGACTGATCATGTAAAATTAATCGAGTATACGCGGCAACACCGACATTCCAAAAAGTAATGATGTGGTGGGGGAAAGCGGGAGGGGGAATTAATGTTTATAATCGAACCTGTCGGGACATGTTCCGTAAACAAATTTTTTCTAAGAAAAAGGGGGTGTTATCGCGTAGACTAAACAAATTTGCTAAACAATCTATCTACGCAATACGTAAAAAACAAAGGAAGAAATGACGTCATCGGGACGATGATCGACCCGATAACGCGTCAAACCGGTCGGAACATGTTCGTCGTAAACAAATTTTTTTCTAGGAAAAGGGGAAGTAAAGCCTACTCTAACGGTGATAATGATGGGAGACGGGAGGGTGAGTAAGAAATAAAAACGTTATAAAAAGATACATATAATTTATTTTTTAATTCCGGCGATTATCGTTACACGTTAACAATGTATTTCATTGGACGTTGGCGTAGCGCGCAACCACCAGTTAAATAATTTTATTACATTTTGTAACGCGCAATTCTTGACGTGTTTTCCGCATCGCATAGTATTGGTGTCGTCTAGTTTAGTCAAAGATTCGATATCTTTGTAATGCGCATCCAGAGTCTCGACGATTAGGTTTTTTCTCGCATAATTCTCCAGCAGATCCACCAGCCATTCTCGTTTCTGACATCCCTTGACGTACACGAGAGTCGGCATCTCGTCGTCATCCTCTTCGTCATCTTCTTCTTCTACACCAAGCACGGCCGATGTAATCAGGCGTTTCACCGTGTTGTACGGCACGTTTCCGTTTTCCCATCGTAATCCATGGTGATTCGCGATCAACCAGGTAGCGCACGATTTGTCGGATTTTGTGAGGAGATTCCACGGCATGGGGTACTCAAAAATGTGATGCGACAGAACGCAGCCTTTTCTCAGCACCGCCACCTCCTTCACGACAAATTTCATCCCGACGAGGAATCCTTGCAGGTCCACGAACGTTGGTACTGACATAACGAGATTTCTTTATCTCTCTCTCTCTCTCTCTCTCTCTCTCTCTCTCTCTCTCTCTCTCTCTTGCGTTCATCAACATGTAATTCTTCGGATACGTTTTGCTGAATTCAACGCTTATTCCTTTCGTGGACATATCAGCTTGCTTCTGGTATAAAACACCCCCTCCCCTCCCTCTCTAAATATTTGTATCGGAGAGTCGACGTTGCCGCGAACACTCAGACTATTTTGCGCACCACGTTCGTCAACGGGTTGTACTCAATCACGCGGTCGTGTATGATGAGACAGTACGCGGAGGTATTCGGCGGTACGTTCTCCATGCAATCGAATTCTATTCTGACATCCATGGTGGCGGTTTTTACGGATTCGGCGAGAGCAATCGATGATCACAAACGGGCCGTTACGCAGAAAAGTCGAAACGGTGAGACTCAGCTCGAGATATTCGTATCCGTAGTAGCCCTTGCAGAAACGCGACTACATATCGTACAGAATCGCCCATCGGTGTTTGCCAAAGTCCAAATTCAAGTCGTCGTACGGATAAACTTCCGAGTTTAGGTAGAGTTTTACGTTGGTCAAGTTGCAGTCGTCGAATCGGCTTATGTCGGCGGACTATGACGTTCTCCGACTGTCTGCAGAGCGAAGACGACGTATCGCGGTTTCTTGAGCTGAGTCGCGGTCTTGATGGCCCACGAGTGCTTGGTCGTGTTCTGCAACAGGGGATACTCGTTACAGATCCCACGAACGGAAACCCATACTTAGATATCGTCCGTCTTCCAAGGTGCGCAGCATCGACAGCTTGTTGATCTCGTTCAATACCACGTGAGGCATTCGCCATTGTATCTTGAGTATTTTGATGGTGGGCTCCAACGCGAGACTTCCACCAGGGAATTGTTGTCGTTGCGCGATCGTATCAAGATCAATTCGTGACGAGCGTTGATCACAACGCGTTTGTAATCCTCGCAAAATCCAGTAACAAGTTGAGCGGTACGCAAAAATTGAAATATCCGTTCGCGTTATTCTGTGGATCCCAGCCAGCGTTTCTCAGGATCACGCTTCTGTCGGACGATACGGTAACGTAGTTCTTGAGCGTGCTGGTTATTCCTACGTTTCTGCAGCGATCAATCTCCACGCCGTCGAGCTCGTATCGAATCTCGTCCACATGAACGCGACGCAATTAGTCCCCAGTACCACGTTATCGGCTTGACCGGCTGCTCTGGTCACCGTCAATGTGCCTTCGACGTAGAGAAAACTTTCGCACGGCAACGTATACAGATCCTGCTGTTGTATAGGTATTCGTATCTCGTCGCTATAGTCAAACGTTGTGTTGGCGTACGGGTTGTACGTGTAAGTCTCGATCTTGACGATGCGATCGTCAAAGACCGGCTCGCCTCCGATGTTGAGAATTTCAGTCATCGTTCAGATGTTTTGCACCGCGAATCCCAAAAATGGTAAAAACTTGACGTTCGACGCGTTGAGCTTCTTTCTCGTCTCTCTTTTTTTCGATCGGCGCAGCCGTAAAGATATTACTGTTGTTAACTGTCGCGTGCTCCGAGTCATTCAACACTAGCATCTCATATGTCGCGCGCACACTCACGCTCACGCGTACACTGGTGCATTATCGCTCTCGCCGTCGTACGTGCAATCTGACGGTGATCTCTTCTCCGCGAAAATCGAGCAATCGTCCGTCTTGATCAGCGACACGTATCGTTAGATTCGTAACACTCCGCGCGATGATCGGCAGGTAAATGATCTGCGCCGGCATTTCCGATATCTTATATCCCGGTGGTACGCTCGGTGAGAACTCGTGTATCGTATGAACACGTTTGCCGTTGCTGTACGCACCCGCGGTCACGTTACACTCCACGCGGATAATGTTTACGTTGATAATATTAATCGGTGCGTCCGATTCGTGCCACTGTCCCGGCTGCAATATACGCGTCGACGAGAATCCCAGCAGCGATCCGACGTTGTTCGGTTTGTTGAAGTTCACTCTGAAAGCGCACTTGATCTCGCTCTTCATCGTATTGTAATTTGCGCGGAGCACTATCGGGTATTCCGCGACCTCGTCTTCGTAACCGTTCGCGCGAACGGTCTCCTCTCGCGCGATATTCGCAGACCGACGTACGATCGTCTTTGGAACGAACCACGCGTCGCGGACGTTTCCGTGAAATTTTACGTTTCAAAACTCGTGTATGGCCCGTATCTCGTACGATCCCTCGGGAATCGTAATTTCTTCCGTGTCATCCTCGTCGGAATAAAATTTATTATTCGAAGAAATTCACATTCGGAATCGTGTGATAAGTCTCAAAACACGTTAGACCGAGCTCGTAGTCACCGTCGCTCAGATCCAACGGCGGGAAAATAGTGCTCCGCGAGGATCTGCTCTTCCCGGTCAGCGTGAACGTTATAGACATGTCGAAGCGGAAGCTGTTTGACGAACACTGAGTCTCCACAGACGGCGCGTCGTCAGATTTTAAATCAGCGCCGAGTCGTCGTCGATCGTCCGGAGAAATTGCAAGCAACAATTGTCCACAGATGCTCTGATCGTATCGCTGATAAGACGTGCGATTGTACTCGATCTTCGTCACGCGCGGTCCGAACTATCGCACCAGTTTCTTTTCGGCGGTCGAAGATTGCCGAAACTGTCGAAATATACGACTCGATCTCCCCTCTTGGCGTACGCTACCCAATGAGTACCGGGGCCCGCTGCATCGTCCAAATTCACGATACCGCTCTCGTTTCGACGCACGCCGTCGACGATCGATAACGAATCACGCATGAAAACACCTCTTGAAGAACGGTACGCGCATTCGCCTTGCCAGTCGACTCAATTGTACGTTAGTCGTAATACCCGCCGGCATATTTACGTCTTTTTGACAGCTTTTTTTATTTCTAATCTTCAACGCCACTCCTCGCCCGCGTTTGTGCGGGCCAAGATACAGTCCCTGTCCATATTTGTACGGAGCGAGATAAAGTCCGCGACCTTCCATGGCGCGATTGTGACGTTGCGTCTCTTCCAGCTGACGTCGCGCGGCTTTGCTAGCGTTCACCGCCGTTGTAATTCCGGCCGCTCCGCCGCGCGCCGGCCAGAGGACCGAGAACTCCCAACAACGGTAGAATCGGCAATACGCCACCTCGTTTCGCTGTCGGAAGTATTCGTTTCTTCGTCGATCTTTTCCTCGTTCGTGTTTTCCGTGTTTTCCGTGTTTTCAAACCCATTCCGAGCTTCGTCTTAGCCTTCATGGCCGCCCAGACGGCTGTAGCGGCAGCCCTCTCTCCGAGAGCCGAATCGCGCGATGACGCGTCCCTAACGCTCTCTCGGTGAGTATCTTGTCCGCCGCGTGTCTCTCGGTGAGGCCTTTGTCACGCGAATAGGGCTATGTCGTGCTCGCGACACGCCGCGTCCAATGGATTTACACCCGGATCACCTCTAGCCAATCGTTCTCGCAGACGAGTACCCGGACCGCAAAACTGATAGCCGGGAATGTGCAATTCGATCGGAAGTGCACCTATCGCGCGATTAAACAGACCTCTACCAGTTTTTTAATTTCATTGACATTCGGCGCTAAATAGCGAATGTTCGAAGGTCTCGACAGCAGGACGAACATCTTTGCGACTGAGCGATTCGCGGTGCCGCGCATCTATAAATAGACCGTTCGAACGAGAAAGTTTGATTCAGTCCTACAAAGTGCGAAGAGAAAAAAAAAATGAGATTCGTGCGACAACCGTTGGCGATTCGCGTGACGAATTGCGACGACAGATCACGGTCGATGGAGGGCAACGCGGAGAGGCGCAGACACGGTACGATGCTGCCGACTACTATACGCGCGATCATTTGCGGTCCCTCGAATTGCGGTAAAACCAACGTTCTGATAAGTTTGCTGGAAAGTCCGCACGATGTACGTTTCGAGAACGTGTACGTGTACTCGAAATCGCTGCATCAACCGAAATACCGATATCTGGAGAATTTACTGACATCGATCGATGAAATCGGCTACTACACCTTCTCCAATAACAGTGACGTCATTCCACCGAGCGACGCGTGTCCAAACTCGATCTTTGTCTTCGACGACGTGGCGTGCGATAAGCAAGACACCGTGCAAGAGTATTTCTCGATGGGCAGGCACTCGAGCGTCGACTGTTTTTATCTCTGTCAGACGTACGCAAGAATACCTAAACATCTGATACGCGACAACGCGAATCTGCTGATCCTGTTCAGGCAGGATGGCACTAATTTGAAACACGTGTACAACGATCACGTGAAATACCGACATGTCGTACGATGAATTTTGCTCCTTGTGCCACGATTGTTGGCGATGCAAGTATGGATTCGTAGTGATAGACAAGGACAGCGCGCTTTCGAACGGCCGATACAGAAAAGGATTTAACGTGTTCGCGATAACCGCAAAAGCGGTCAGTCGTTGCCGATACCTCGTCGGAGGTGAAACGTTAGCGATCGACGCTCTGCTTTTTTCCCACGATGGCCGCGATCGACGGGAGCGTGAATATTCGCGAACGCGAGAAGATCGTGAAGATATCGCGAAAACGAGTAATTCGATTCGCAAAAAACTTCGCGCTTTGAAAGACCGGTAAGATCGAGAAGGAACATTGAGTTGGACACGCACTTTAAGCCTCTCATCGGGCCCGCTGAAAAAGATCGTCGACACCTCGACTCGATCGCGGTGAAGAAAGAGGAGCTGGCGGAGAGCGTCGCTGACGCAAAAATCAAAACGCAATCAATTCGACAGCGCGGGAGGAGGAGGAGTTTGCTACTCTCCGGATGCTACACGAAGAAAAAAGGGAACGATTAGACCTCCTGGTCGGATCTGTCATCGTCGACACCGCGTAAATCTAATCAATCGAAACGCTCGAAAGTACTACCCGATAACTTCTACACCGATAACTTCTTACGCCGACGCGAACCGTGCAACTCGTACAAGTCCCGATTTCCTCGAAGACGTGGATGTTTTCGAAACCACGGACGACTCGATCGAGACGGCCGTTCAAAAGCAGTTGCAAACGTCGGAGGGTCGAGAATTTTTTTGTAGAACGTTAGAAGATGAGTTGGGTCCACTGAGCCGATTGTACATCGCGAGCGTTTTGGGCGCCGATTCGACGATTAGACCACGTGTACGGTGGTTGTTACCTCAGCAAGAAATGAATTATGCTCGCGAATAATCAACGTTTCGACGTGGACAAAACGGATAATAAATATCGATGGCGTTAAGATCGATCGTCGGCACACCCGTATTTACGAGTTGATCTTCAAAAAAGCACCCGAGATAAGCTCTAAACGGAGGCGGACGGATATGCAAAGTACAGGACATAATGGTGGCAACGAGTGCTCATAAATACAAGCACGATCCTCAAGGGCGAGTAATGGGCAACAAGGGATTCAAGTATCAATCGATAATCTCACCGTTGATATCGACCGACTCAAGAAGAAAAAATCGGAAAGGAACGAAAGGGGTATTCAGCGCCTCGCGCTATGACGCTAACCGACAATAAGATCGACTACGTGCACTGGGACGACCCCAACGAGCTGGTGGATCGTTTGCGATTACTCGACGCTTCGCGTCAAGCTGGCAACAATGCCCACGCACTGAGATCATGTCGATCATCGAGGAATTCGCGAGGCTGGGCTTATTACAAATTAAACGGCGCGACAGCGATTCGTTAATCAGCGTCGAAATGCCGATCAATAAATTTGGATGTTCGAGCCAGAGCGAAGAGACACGACGAATGCCATTTCGTACCATCGGTGGAGCGGATTAGTGGAGAGAAATTTCGTGCGCGACAACGCCTCTGTGTCGCACCGCCACGGACTTTGACGCAAGGACGCGCAAGAGTTCGTCGCGTAGCGCAACCTGGGACTGACGGTGACGCGGTTAACAAATTATACGTGGGTCAGTGCGTTAAAAGTCTGCGAGATCAAACGAAGAGTCAGACGAGAAGCTTACCGCGTTCGAGAAAGGACGTGCGAGCCGTTACAGACTACGCTTAAACGCGCTTCGGCGTACGAATATTGTTAGATTGGAAACGGCTAATGAACGATGAAGAAAGAACGGTTCAGCAGAAACGACTATCGAACGGCGACGAGTGAAGAGAGACAAGCAACGGTTAATTGACGACGGCGACAAACAGCAACGAACGATTCGAGAACGATGTCGCGACGGCTGTCTTACGGTTCGAGAACGGTTGTCGGAAGGTTTGTGGAACGGTTCAAAAAACAGCTCAGAGAAACGATTACGAGCAATTCAGAAACAGCTGCGAACTACGCGGTGACAGGAAAGGCTTTCAAACGCTAAAGAACGTCGACGACGACGATGAGAGTGACAAACAAGGTTAACTGACGACGACGATCGACAACGAACGGTTCGAGAACGATTGTCGAACGGCTGTCGAATGGTTCAAGAACGGCTCGAACTCGTTTCTGAGCGGTCAGAAGCAGAAACGAGCAACGAACGACACAGAAATAGAAACAGAAACGGCTACGACAGCTGAAGGACGCGCACGAAACAGCCAACGAAACGCCTTAACGAAACATGAGACCGT